>PXNZ01000124.1:0-28682 GCA_003012085.1 Trichoderma brevicompactum
TCGAGACGTGCCTGGTGCTTCCTTCCCGCCCGCCCCCCCCCCATCTGCCATCTTACTGCTCCATGCTACTCCGTACTTGTATGATAGATACTCCGTACTTTGGAGTAGATAGTATACCAATAGCGTATAAAATACTACTACTAGCACTAGTAAAGGCAGGTAAATACGCTTCGCTCCCTGGTTGCTTGCGCCTAATACCTCTTGAGAGATGCTGGAGAAACACGCCACATGCAGTTGGTAAGCATCAACTCCTTCGCAACCGATCACTTGACCTCTCGGCACCTAATGGCTTGGCCAGCGTGATATCTATTGTTGAGGCCTGAAAAGTGGCCTCGAAGGATTCACATGTGCCGCTTGGATTCGACTGTGTGGATTAAATACTACGAGCTACCTTATGCCGTGCATTATCGCCTCTTGTGGCTTTATCTTGGCCGAGGCATTATGCTCGGATTAAAAACCAACAGGGATTGGGGGCGTATCACTTGCAATCGACTCGACTCGCTTGGATGAGAGGCGCAGCCCTCCCTGGTAGGCTAAAGACATTGCATATCTCTGGATGTTTTACTGCATCATCGCCGTTTCGGAAGCTGTGATAGGAGGAAAAACGAGAGACGAAACAGGCCAAACAGCAGCCCTTATGCCACTCTCTTTGCTACTGGCCCTAATCTTCAGACTCCCCCCGCTTGTGTAGCCTCCGTAGCTGCATAGAATGCTGCGTGCCGCTCGGGGAGGATCTCGGATGCTGCCGGGGTGCTTCTGGACCTCACCAGGGCTTAGAGCACAAGCACAAGTGTGTGTTGCATCGCGGGCATCAAAATTACCACGTTAGTACCGAGTAGTCAATGATTGACTATCCAGTGACACATCGTACTGCCAAGCGATGCCACCTCACCTCACCTACGAAGTGTTTGGGTGCTGTTCCTATGACCGAGAAAGTGCCAATGTCGTCGAGCTGGTCGAAACACTGTGCTGGATAGAGCTGAACCAGCGCTCTCCTCTTCGCAAAAGTGCTGGCGGATGCCCCAGCAGTATGTGGAAGCCATTATTGCTGGGCATCCATATCCATATCCACGACACAAAGTAAGCGAACCAACTACAGATTATCTGCATGGTCGTCTGCGCGCCCGCAGGGCCAATACCACCCTGTTTTTCTGCCCAGTGCCGCGGGTTTGGCTCGTCGGACTGCTGCCTGTTCTTTACGTCGTCTGCAGGAAATCTTGTCTGAAAAATACTCCCTTACACCATATGGGGATATATCCAGGCATAAAATTTCGAGGGCCTTGGCATCTCAACTCACGTACAAAGTGCTCCGTGTGGACTACTACCGATTATGAAATACCAAGAAAGACAAGACTGTCTGACCTAACCGAAGGACAAACCTACCTATGTACCAAGTGGTACTACTCCGTACCTGGGTACTGCTACGCGCCTAGATGTTCAAAACCTAGCCGACTGCGACCGGTGTTATATCAGCCATTGGCTCCCAGCTTTGCGAACATCCAGCTCTGCCAATTAGCGCGACGGAGAGAGGCCTCTTGGATCTTTACATACATACAAGCCACTCATGTTACCCCGAATTGCCAAGCTGTAGCTCTTCCCTCTCGGCAGTTGGACGTCAAAGAAGCTTCTGGGCAACAGCGGAGAATGCAAAAACGAGCAAGCTAATTAGGGGACCCCTCATCTTCACGGACCGGAATATGCCTGCTAGTGTCTGGCAGGGAACCGGTAAAGGGACTATCCTTCAACGGTGGAGCTTCAAGGTTCCACTTCGGTCCTAACCGTCTCTCTCTTAAGCCAAACAAAGGGTCATGGCTCCGTCTGGAATGAAGTCCAACCCAACTCTTTACCCACACTCTTCCTAGGGCACCATGTATGACGACGATGACACCACGTTTTCGCTGGTGTCGACGGCGTCGGTGACGGATGCGACGAGCATCACCACACGGACGGAACTCGACCACGCCGAGGAAGAGGCCGACTTTGCGGGCGTCAGCGATGCCACCAGCGACTTTGAGAGCGGCTGGGAGGTGTCATCAGGGCCGTCCACCTCCGTGCCCCCCAGCGTTTACGAAGACGAGATTGCCTATGGCCGGCGGTATCATGGCTTCCGCAGAGGCATCTATCCCATGCCGAATGATGAAGTCGAGCGCCACAGAGAGGAAACTGTCCACGCCTTGTTTCTCCAGCTCATGGTATGTCCCTTTTTTTTCTTCTCTCGCGCGCCGGCAAATGTCACAGACGCCGTCGGCCTGCCCGGGTCTGCCGGGCATCAGCATCAAGCAGGTAATGGAATACTGAACTGTTTGGGTTATAGGGCGGGCATTTGTTCTATTCCAACATTGGCGACCATCCCCAGAAGATCATTGACATTGGAACCGGCATTGGTGAGTCACTTTGCGAAACTGGCGCGCGACTACGCATATGCTAACAGGCCAACGAACAGGAATCTGGCCCATAGATGGTATTGCAATCCTCTACATCCTTTTGCATGCCAGCGCATCGACTCGTATTTTGAGCGCGCATAACTAACTGACGTCTTTCTGGTAGTCGCCGATCAGCATCCGAGCGCGAGCGTCATTGGCACCGATCTGTCACCAATACAACCATCATGGGTGCCCATCAACGTGCGCATGTTCATCGAAGACAGCGAAGAACCCGAGTGGCTCCATGGCTCAGAATTCGATCTCGTTCACTTTCGACAAATGACTGACGTTTTGCGGGACCTAAAGAGCCTTCTCACCAAGATATACCCGTTTGTTCACACTGTTCCTGATGTCAAAAGCATCCTGCTGTAGAAAGGGGGACTGATTATTGGAGGACAGACACGTCAAGAACGGCGGCTGGGTCGAATTTCACGAGCTCATAACTGAGATCCGGTGCGACGATGGGACAATGAAGGACGACGACCCCCTCCGAGTGTTTATCGAGACGGCGAAAAATGGCTTGCGAGTGTACGGCATCAACGTTCTTGCCATCAACGAGCTTGAGCAAATTCTACGAGAGACGGGCTTCACAAATGTCCACTGCATCACAAAGAAAGTTCCGATATCGACTTGGCCACGCGACAAGACCCTGCGGGCTCTGGGCGTCTTCATGAAAACGACCATTAACGACTCCCTCGGAGCGATGGCAGCGAAACCCCTCGCTGCACTGAATCTGTCCCTAGAACAGCGAGTGGCCATGTTGGAAGCAGCACGAGAAAGCCTGGAGGATGCCTCGATTCACCGCTACGTCAACTGCTGCGTCTGCTACGCTCAAAAGAGAGAAGGCCCGTACGCCCAGTCTCTCTACTGAACTGAATCGGTGCATGTTCGCCTCGTCTTTTCCCTTTACGGTGTTTGCTATGATTGATCACGGAATTTTTTCTACTTGGAACGGAAGTACAACCTTGGCCAGGCCTGAACTACTGACTGGCACTTATGGAAGTGGATTGATTGTCTTATTTACGCGGAGTTGCAACGGGGGTTCTTCATTAGAGATTGCGTATTAGGGCTTATTGCTGGCATCAAAAAGCTTTGCGATTCTGCGTTCATTCTGACAAGGGTGGTTTTCTCTCTCTCTCTCTCTCTCACACACACACTCTCTCTCTTTCTGGTTCATTATGCATATTTTGATACTTACACAGCATTATAATACCCATGGCATTGCCAATGCCGCTTATTCATAGGTTTCATTTCGTCACATTTTTCGGGGATATTGCTGTGGATGGTTACTATTTGACGAGCCCTACAAGGCCAACACGATCAATATAGTTTTGATACTGAGCCAACCACCAATGTAAATTGTAATAATCTTATGGAATATTTCTGTTCAAATCGTAACTCAATTAAGGTAGTGCAGTCACTTTGATGGCAAATTGAACGGCACCGTCATCTTGATCTTGACATTCGCGGGGGACACGCAAAGATGGAGGGTGTGGCTGACACATCCGCGCTAGTGGCCGAAGCTTTCGGGTTTCAATTGATTCAAGCACACCTTAGCAAAGCTTCATCACTTTTCGCCTTTCGCCTCCCATCATTACTTGACACGAACCAATTCAAGGCTGCTTCTTTTCTGCCATTGACTTTTGCTCCAGGATCACATTTTATTTCTGCTTCATTGAGAGGAGATTTTGTTCTACGATTCCACAATTCCGGGCGTTTCTGCCCTCCCGCCAAAAAAGAAGCAAGCCCTTCCACCTTCTCTCTCTCCGTCACAATGGCCGCCGCAACGAGCACTTCGGCCTCCTCCAAAGACCCCGTCGCCGCCATCCTCAACCACACCGCGCAGTCGTATAGCTTCCGCTTTTCGCCGTTCCTCCGGCAGACGTACCAGGTCGGCCTCTCGCCCGACCGGCCGATATGCAAGGCCTTCCAGGCGGGCAGCTGCCCCAACGGCACGCGCTGCGCCGAGCGGCACGTCTCGGACGGGCGCTCCAAGGACGCGCAGCAGCAGCAGCCGTCGGGCGGGCTCAACTCGCTCGTGTGCAAGCACTGGCTGCGCGGCCTGTGCAAGAAGGGCGAGCACTGCGAGTTCCTGCACGAGTACAACCTGCGCAAGATGCCCGAGTGCAACTTCTTCATGCGCAACGGCTACTGCTCCAACGGCGAGGAGTGCCTCTACCTGCACGTCGACCCGCTGTCCAAGCTGCCGCCGTGCCCGCATTACGACATGGGCTTCTGCCCGCTGGGGCCGCTGTGCTCGAAGAAGCACGTCCGGAGGAAGCTCTGCCCGTTTTATCTGGCGGGCTTCTGTCCTGACGGGCCGGAGTGCAAGACGGGCGCGCACCCCAAGTGGTCCAAGGATCTGGAGAAACCCGTTGCTAAGAGCGCGGAGAAGACGGAGGACGAGATGAAACTCGAGGTGCAGCAGCCTAGGGATGACGACGGAGATCGGTTCAGGGAGGCGCGCGGAGAGCGGGAAGATAGAGGTCATGGACGACATGGGCGGGGAGGAGGCGGGAGATGGAGGGGCGGAGGTGGACGAGGGCGGTTCCGGAGCAGGGGACACTGAGAGATGCGGAGCAGTGACGACGGCGTGGAGGAAGAGAGAGGATCAGACGAGTCAGGGCTCATGGCTGTTGCGATGGATATACTACACTTTCGAGTCCTTTATGATACCCTGTTGGGATGGAGGCTATGTGGGAGGGGAAAACATTTCAGATAAATGGGCGTTATACGATTTGAGCACACACACACGCAGTCTGCATAGACAGAGATGGGAAATAAACAAGAGTCTTATATGAATGAATGAGTCAAAATTCAGTTAAAGTCGTGAGCGTATCTATGTACCGTTGATGAAATCAATCAGAGTGGTTTCCTTCCATGCATACATAAAACATCCAATCGTTAAATACGGGCCTTTCAAACATATATACCCATAAAGATCCAGCTCTGGCCATGCTGTTCCGGCAGGCTGCTGCGTCATGAAATCCAAGGAAATAAAATTCGAAGTTGAGTGTTTTCTTCCTTTTTTTCTTTCGTTTTTCTTTTTTCTTTCTTTCATTTGAACCCTCTCTAAGGAGCAGGGGCATCAGCAGGAGGCTCCTCCCACTTGGTAGTCTCGCCAGAGTTCCAGACGTTGCCTTCAGACTGAACGGCGATGAACTCCTTGGACTCGGAGATGGATCCCTCTCCGCCCTCCTCGCCGTCGTCGCTGCCATCCTCAGAGCCTTCATATGAGCTCGTCTTCCAGGTGGACAGCTCGTCAACCTTGCGGATACCCATCATCCATGAGACGATGCTTCGCGGGGCCCATCGCCCAACAAAGCCGTAGATGCTGGCACCAAGGCCGATGCGGACGGTGTCGGACTTGACAGTACCGTCAATGACGTCGAAAACAGTAGCATGGAGGTGACGAAGAGAGCTGCCCTTCAGGCCACGGATGCGGGCGCCAGAGATGGCAGACGCGGTCTGTGCAACAAAGTTTCGTCCGTAGACGTGTCTAGCCCCATCGGGCCAGATCAATGTGTCCTCGGGGTTTCCTGCGTTGGTCACCAGGCCCTGGGTTGGCGAGCCGGTGCGGATTGGCACGAAGCCGGAGAAGTCGAACGTGCCGAGCTGCATGTGGGTCACGGGGATGTCGAGAGGTCGCAGTTCGGCCGTCAAGACCTCGGTAAAGGCCGACAGAGCGGAGCAGACGGTGGCTTCGGGGGCGTGGAAAGGTGGGTTGATGGAAGAGATGATGGAGGGGGTGAAGACGAGGACCTTGGGAGGTACCCATTTCTCGCCAATGGGACCAAGCCTTGAAGTGAGCAGCGGGAGGAATGTCTGGATGGTGAGAATGGGCTGCAGCAGATGGGTGTTGAAGAGGTCGGCAAAGGCTGATGGAGGGATGGTGGCGATGGGAGAGGTCTGGTAGTGAAGGCTGGGAATCAGGAAGACGGATTTGAGCGTCAGCTGGTTTGGCTTGATGTTGGGTCCCGGAGCCCTTGGGGATGTGAGGAAGTGAGCGAAGCGCTCGATGGCCAGTCCGGCATTGGGAGGCTAGTATATCGGTGGTTAGCACATTTGCTTTTCGTACTTGGGACTTTGAATGGTCCTCTTTGAGCCGTGATATGAGTCAGGATGAAGAAGAAGAAGAAGAAAAAAAAAACTCACATTTGTAGTGTCAATAGTGAGAGGCAGGATGTCAGGACGAGAAAAGGACTTGACTGCGGCCTCGTCTTCGGGAGCATTGCAGACGATGAAGACGATGAATCCTCGCCTCTCCATGTCCAGAGCCAGCGTCTTGGTCAGCGGCAGTCGAGGCGACCCCGCGATAACGATGACCTCGCTGCGGCCGCCATTCTTGCTTCGCTTGGCCCTCCGTACCTTTCGGACGTACTTGTTCTGCTGGTAGCCCTTGTAGGCGACTGTGCCGGTGAGCACGACGACGGCGCCGATCAAGTACTTGTTCCTTGAGAACCAGTTTTGCAGCTTCTCGACGGTCGACAGGGGCACGACAATGACCTCTGGCTTGGGTGGGGGAAGAGGTTTCACAATGTCAGGGAGCCACTCCACCGTCGCCAGCCTCTCGCGAACGACCTCGGACGCCTTGTCGACGCCTTTGTCGATGAAGTCGGCGGCATTGTCGGTGACTCGACGAAAGTGTCCCGAGATGGTCGAGAGCTAGCGGGAATTTGAAGTTAGCAGCCGCGGCTATATCTCGGCGGGAGAAGGCCTTGAAGGGGAGAGACGGCGGCTCTTACCACGTCCAGAACCTGCTGGTTATTGTCGGTCGACATGATGGGGCTCTAGCTTGAAGCGTGGAGAAGGAAAAGAAGGGGGAGGGAGGAGGAGGAGGAGAAGAAGAGAAGAAGAAAAAGAAGAGAAAAAAAAGCTTAGTTGGGCTCAGAGCCTGATGACGGTATTCAGAGCAGAGGCTTTCACAAGAGGTGTGGAGACGGCCAGCTGGTCCGGTCCATGGGTACCGGAGGCGGCTTTAGTGGGTAGAGAGCGCTATAGGGCGCTATAGAGTATAGAGGGGTCCTGTGATTGGTGGTGGCTGCACGGCTAGAGGATAAGACCAGCTCCCCCTAGGGCTAGCGGGCGGCACTCAGCATGGGGAGGAAACAAGAACAAGGGAGATATGGAGAGAAAAAAAGGGAGGAATTGTCCCAAGACATGGATATGTTTGAAGTTATTTGTATGGCATAATAGAGCATTTTTAAGGCATTTATGCATGAGCGATGCTGCGTCCCAAGATGAGGGGAATTGGGTTCGCTGATTCAGAGCAGCTCACACGTGTCACATGTGGGCGCGGGACGGCCAAGAGGCGCTGCAGCTCACCGCTCAAAAAGGGCTCTGAGGCGCCGAGCAGCCCCATTGTAATGCTAACGCACTTGAACCAAGTCATACCTGCATGTGCTGGTGGCATGTGCTGGTGGCAATGGTTTGGCTGTTAATTAGGGTGAGGTGTTGATGCTTATGCTGGCACATGTAGGCATTTAGAGGTACCTCTGGGTAGTAATTGTTAACAGACGAAAACGGGTCATGATGCTACTTTCAATTCTTTGTATCTATCCCAGGCTGCAGGTCCCTGATGAATAACAACAAAGACATTAATCTGTACTTTGTATGACAAAGCATGACTTTTAAGAAAATCCCTGTGCCCCTCCAGCTCCCAAGAACCTCCATCCCTGCCTTACATGCACCACTAACCCAGGTCTATATATGTATGTACGGTATCAGTTATCTGCATCATCATCCAGCATTCTGCCGCTTGCTCGCATTTCAAAAAAAACAATGGGGTATCAATGTATGTATGAGTATGCATGTGTCCACTCCCAGCCTAACCCAATCCTAGACAAACGAAACGTACACAAGCGGGGTGACATATGCAGCATATGTGCTGGGCTTGAAATACTGCGTCCACGTCAGATAGATGCCATCGTCATACTCGCGCAGCATGTGAGGATGTGCCTGC
Organism: Trichoderma brevicompactum; assembly: GCA_003012085.1. NCBI lineage: Eukaryota > Fungi > Ascomycota > Sordariomycetes > Hypocreales > Hypocreaceae > Trichoderma > Trichoderma brevicompactum. The sequence continues at coordinate 8,386 of PXNZ01000124.1, forward strand.
AAGCTGTACGAGGGCAGGTCTCCATCGCCGTTGGGGCCCGAGTAGAGCAGATACGGGCTGATCCAAGGGCCCTCGGGGCTGGGAGCCGTTGTGATATAAAAGTCTGCCCAAATGCTTGGGCTGCCCTGGCCGATCCAGACATACGACTGGGCCCTGTTGGAGTAGTAAAAGGTGCCTTGACCTGTTGTCCCGGCATTGGTGATTGCCGCAGCCGGGTCGCTGATGGCGGGCATCGTGCTTGTCCACCTGCCATGCACATAGTACTCGTATTGGCTCTTGTCTTCGATGCTGTCGACGGGAACCCGTGCCAGAGCAACGCCTGTCGGGAACAGCAGTCCATAGAGATAGGCATACTCGCCCTTGACAACGTTGCCGTACGTGCCATACGCAATCTCATATTCTCTCCAGAAGCTGTTGTCCACAGTTGTAACGGTTGGAACGACATCTGGGTCTGAGTCTGGTTGATATGTCATCTTGTAGAGGGTGGTTGAAGGTTGAGGCGTCAAAACCTCAAGGCTGCCGGTGGCAATCTGGTTGTTGGACACCCAAGTATATGCCGTGACGGTTCCGTCTTGGGCCGTTTCCGAAACCATTGGTGGTGAGTCTGGCCAACTCGTCCATCTGGTTGCCCCGTCATCGCATGCCCCGGAGTTTGGGCACATGTTGGGGCCCAAAGGATAGAAGACGGGAAGACTTGGTCGCGGGCCCTTCATCAACAGAACATCATTGGTGCCATCCGATCCTGCTCCTACTGGCCCCCCGGCCTGGATGGCTGGTGCTCCATCTGGGCGGTTGTCGGTCCAGCCAACTGTGTTTGTAAAGACGAATCCATACTCGTCAGTGCCGGGGATGCGGATAGACGTGTCTCGACAAGTCCAGAGGGTGCGGGAGCCCATCTTCACTGAGCCGCATGAGTCGCGGCTGAGGTCGGGATCCGTCACATTGGCAAGGATGGTTGCACTCTTGGCTTGGGGCTTATACTGCGAGATCAAAGCCGGCTTCTGGGAGATTACGAAAATTTTCTTGTCGTCATATTGAATAGGCAGCGCATGAGCAACCGAGGCGGCTAGGCTCGCCGCCAGAAAAATATTGAAAAGCATCGTCAACGGCTGAAGCCCAAAGAGTAACGAAAAAGCAGCAGGCAACAACGAAACCCGGCAAAAGAGCGAGAGAAAGAAAAAACAGAGTCATAGACTGATAGACTTATAACCAACGCACAGCGCCAGCCAACAAAGTAGGGCGTCAATAATGGCGGCCCCAAATGAATGTAAAGCGGCGTCTTGGGTTCCAGCCCCAGACAGACCGTGGGATGGGAGGCTCTTCAAGCGAGGAAAGTTCCGAGACCTGCCATCTCAGGACAGAAAAAAAAACTATCGCCACCCGTAGCGTTGCGTGCTCGCCCAATATATGCGAATGCCACTCACACACTTATGCGTGTTGGTCGTTCGGCCCCTGCCATTCTTTGCCTTTCTCGGACGCCTCTTGATAAGGCAGCGTCGCAGTCTATCTGGAGACTCGCTTATTGGCTGAACAATGCCACTTTGCAAGTCTAGGCTGCCCCCTTGAGCGGCACAAACAATCCCGACTGCCTCACGCGCTCGGAGAGTTCCATTATAAGACGGGCTGGAGAGCGGACTAAACCAATAGTGCGCTGCAGAAGCCGACCAGGAGATCCAAATAGCCCGCAGGTAGTGTCAACCCAGGCCCACATACAGCTGCTTCCCACGATGAGTAGAGGAGAAGAGCGACAGTCATGTTTCCATGGTGAAACCGCTGTTGATCTGGTTTACGGAGACAAAGTCGCCTCATGCCGGGGACAGAGTGGCTGGAAAACTCGGTAGCCTCATTTCTGTGCAAATCAAGGCGGTACTTGGACGGAATAATGGACCAACTGGGCAAAGTCGAGGCCGATCCCGTTAGCCTTGGAGCTAGGATCTCGCCCTGGCATCTGGGGTGTTATAGCAAGTAGAAGTATGAATGCATACCTACCTTGCGTATAAGAACACAGATTTTGATGTAACCAACAGAAGAACCTATTCTGTGCTCAATGCCAAGTGCTGGATAACGTGATGAAGTTCCGTCCATGGCTGGGATAGTTGTAGCTCAGAACGGAGAGTTTCGAACCAAGCGGGAAGCCCCATCTGAAGCAAATGTTAGTTTGACGAAAGCTAATAAGGGATTACTATTAATGGTGAAAACTACCGCTTTGGGGAACATTGGTTGCGGTATCGTCGCCATATCCACTTACACGTAGCAATTGAAGGGAGTGATGTGAGACCAAAATCTTTGACAGCCGCCTGTCCTGGTCAACAACCGCCAACCTGTCGAAGAACCCTGTCAATGTGAATGGAGAGATGGCTAATCTTGCGCTCCGTTCCTGTCCTGAAGCCGATGAATCCAAGGCGAGAAAGAAGGAAAGCTTGTTTACACAAGATGTAAGAATAGAATAAGTAAATTGTGTCATGCCCGTGGAACTGCAGGGCAGAGATGTATAACCATGATTCTTTCAGGCCTGAGATACATGAAAAGACATATATATACGCTTTAGGGTGTTGGTGGTATCTAGTACATCACTTTACAAAGCTAAGCAAAAACAAAAAACAAAAGTTCGTATTCTTTTTGTACAACCACTGAGTATATTTACTGAAACTGTCTTACTATCTGGTGTGTACATGGTTAGGTGGCCTATTCTAGTAATAGGTATTAGCGACAAAGCACTTTCCAATGGCATAAATACAAGATACCAGAACTGAAGTGCACCAAGAGCATCGCATATTATCGCATCTGCCGGCGAAGCGCAAACAGGTGGCTGTAAGAGGCAAGCTGAAAGCAGTCGTGACTATTGTCAATACATTGAGTCCACTCGACATCGGTACGGCCAATCGGTTGGGGTTATACGCCTATTCAGTTGCCGCTTTTTTGACTACAGGAACAGTGGCGCTCAATATTTGGTATGTCACATATGATGCCAATGGTGCTTAATATGCAAGGCGGGATGAAGCGGCTTATACTCCACACTCTTGTTCCAGTCATCTTGCAAAATGTCGTTCGCTTGAATGCCTTCATGTAGATATAGGTGTCAATGAATTGCTGGTCTACTTTGGACGGCCTCCAATCTGTCAATGCGCCGGCGGTTTCAGGCGGCCCCCGCCTACGAGAAGGATCCCGACCTGCAGATGAGTCTCAGTATCACATTCAATAATGTGGTCAGAAGTATATTCACAAAGATGACTGGCCGTCGCCGTGCATATATGACATCAGCTGAGAGTTCAGGAATCTTGGCGGAGAGACATAGACAGAAGCGCGGAAGATGACGGAGCTGTAGTACTATGATGGACATATGAACTGGTGGGGGAACCGCGAATATAAAGGTAGAGCGCTCGCTCGACTGAAACCATCTGCAACAGTCTTCACTCACAGAATTCAGAGTACTAGATTCAATATATACAAACAATTCTTCGCAAAGTAGTAACCATGGGCGAAGATCCCCATCATGGAGACAGACTTGCACACGCAAGGGTCGGGTCCTACTTTTTAGGACCCAAGGCCGAGAACTTCCATATCCTGGGCGAGCTCATGAGCAAAGTATTGGAAGACCAGAAGACTGTGCGCCAGAACCTCTACCGTGATGACCCCGAATTCATCACGTCTTCGATGATGCAAGCGGAGACGTACACGGAGAGTATCGATGAGCTTCGAGGCCATGTCAAAGAACTATCGGAGGACCTTGCGCTGCATTCGATTCCGTTTTGGTCGCCGCGATATAATGGCCATATGTGCATGGATGTCGCGCTGCCGAGCATTATTGGGTGTAGGATACCTCTCTCTTTCGCACTTTATGCTTGTTTATCTGACTAACTGTGTTAGACATGGCAACAATGATGTACAACCCCAACAACGTTGCAACAGAGGCAAGTCCGTTAACTACGGAGAAAGAAAGAGATGTCGGAAGGGATCTTTGCTTCATGCTAGGCTACGGACACGAGGGCGTTAGGCCCTGGGGTCACATCACCTGTGTAAGCGATTTAGTAACCCTTACTGACTGGACCATTGCTAATTGCTATCTTGATATCGCCGCAATAGGATGGTTCAGTGGCCAATCTTGAAGCCATCTGGGCAAGTATGTTATACTCTACTTTTTGCGTTTGTCATTCAAAGAGTTCACAGAACCATTGTGCCTGACATTTCTTTCCAGTCCGAAACCTCAAGTTCTACCCGTTGTCTCTCTTGCTAGCTATAGGCATAAAGAAGGACAAAGATGAAAGTAACGGCATAGATCCGCCGCTCAAGTTCTTGGCTCACGCTGATCCCCCCTTTCTCGTGAAGAATTGCAAGGGAGAGGAGAAGCCCTTTGTTGAGCTCGACACGTGGGAGCTGCTAAACCTCAAGCCGAGCACAGTGCTGGAGCTTCCTACCCGACTCACTCACGAGTATTCCATCACGCCTCAGTTCCTACAGGATGCCCTCAAGCCGTATCTAATCCAGACGGTCGGAAAGGATTACTTGGAGCGCTGCTTTGGCCTTGAGAAGTCGGGCAAGTTCTTCGTCAGCACGACGAAGCATTACTCCTGGCCGAAAGGCGGTGGTAAGTGCACCTCAGAGGGCATTACGTTCATTATAATCATTTCGTTGTACCAGCTTCTGATCGTTGGATATTTACAGCAATCTCTGGTATTGGATCTGACAACTTTATCAACGTTGCCGTCGATGAGGACGCGCGCATGGATATCCAGGCTCTACGAATTCACTTGGATGACTGCATTGCTAGCCACACTCCAGTATATGGAGGCGTTGCCATCATGGGATCGACGGAGCATGGCGCCTGCGATCCTCTCGCCGACCTTGTGGACCTGAGGCAAAAGTATGAGGCCAAGGGTCTGTCATTCGCGATCCATGCTGATGCCGCCTGGGGAGGATACTTTGCTTCATTACTCGACAGTTCTATGAAAGGCCCTCCGTCGAAAAAGTTCCCGCTTGTTCCCGCGTTGACTCTTCAGCCATATACGAGGAAGCAGCTTGAAAGTCTTCGATTTGCAGACAGCATTACCATTGATCCTCATAAGTGAGTTCAACGTGCTACCAGATTACTGTTGTACCCATCTCACATTCTTCGGTAGGTCGGGATACGTAAACTATCCCGCGGGCGGACTCTGCTATCGCGATGAGCGCATGAAATACCTCATTACCTGGACTAGCCCTATCGTATACCATGCTGGTGATGAGACGGGGAGCATGGGCGTCTATGGTGTTGAAGGCAGCAAGCCTGGTGCGGCAGCAGTTGCCACATGGTTGACGCATCGAATGCTTAAGCTCAATTCGAAGGGCTACGGTAGGCTGCTTGGCGAAGCTGTATTTACTTGTACCAAGGTCTGTTGCCATATGTATACTATGACCAGTGATGTCGGAGAAGTAGCTAACCCGAACGATTTCAAGCTTTACTGCCACTGGGCTACTATGACTGGAGCTAAAGACGACCTCATCGTTCGTCCGCTCATTCGACTCCCAAGTGAAAAGAAAGATGGCCATTCAGAAAGTGACATTGAGAGTGAGAAGGAACGCATCCGGGAGAAGATTCTAAGCGTATCAAACGAAGAGCTCTTGGATGACAGAGATAGCATGGAGTTTCTGAGTACTCTGGGCGGCGATTTGATGATTAATGCATTTGCCTGCAATTTCAGAGTTAATGGAAAAGTGAACGACGATGTGGTAAGTGCTTGCCTACACTGCCTCTGGAGATTGTGGATTGTTGCTCACTGACTCTTTGTGTGTTCTGGTTAGAACGAGGCCAACTACCTCAACCAGCGCATCTTCCAGCGTCTGTCTGTCACATCAATGAGTGATGTTGTTGCCACGCGACCACTCTTCTTGACCTCGTCGTCCTTTGGCGAAGCTACATACGGAAAATGCCTTGAGAGCTACAAGCGCCGTCTACAGCTTGTACACGAAGAAAGCCCTGCTCGAGGCGATCTGACGTTTTTGGTTAACGTAACGATGAGTCCATGGCCCACCGACCAGGAATTTCTCAATACGTTAGCCGAAGATTTCAGGCGCGTTGCGAATGAAGAGGTCGAGGTAAGTTTGGTTGTCCAAGCCAAAACAGGGGAGATGAGGAACTAAACCCTTGTGATAGAAATGTATTATCCGCAACAAGATCGAGCCCGACATCCACGGTTTCGTCATGCAAGGTCTCGATCAGATTCACCTTGTCCATATACCCATGTTTGAAATGGCAAACCACCGCTGGCAGCTCATCATCACCGCCGACTTCCCCGAGGATGCCAAACAGCGCTACCAGGAGCTTCGCAAGGAGAACCCAGATAAATTCTACACCGTGGCCAATACGGAAAAGGAACTGCTTGAAGATATGACTAAACCAGGTGCTGATACCGAGTGGCGTCTGGACGAAGGCATACCCGCACCCGGTGCAGAACCCATCATGGTCTTTAAGCTGTCTAATATTCGCGTGGTGGTTCGAGAGTCGATGTTCTTTAACACGCTGGATCAAGCCTACCCGGACCGCATGCCTTTTTACTTATATGGCAGCAATGCTGAAGCACACCTTGACCATGTGCTCAAGAAGGCTCCCAATGGTATGATGAGTGCTGATAATGTGAAGTTGACCTTGGAGCCAGAGTTGAGCGATGCGCAACTTGCCAAGGGCGTTGTTGCGGTGTTTGAGGACGTCTTTGAGAATGCCATTCAACCATTGTGAGTCCATATCGATATACACATCTGCAAGAATATTGGCTAACCTGACATAGGCCTCTTGACGATGACTCAAATATTTCTCTTGCAGCTTCCGGTCTGAGCCTGATACCTGGTAGGACGCACAAGACGTCTGTGTATGAGAGTTATGAAGCTTTCAAGGGTGGAAGTGTGCCTATTGCAAAGGGAGATGTGACTCTGGGAGAATACATCTTTGCAGATTGGAAGGACGTCAACATGGACCCAGCTGCTGATGAATGCCATTAACCTAAGCAATGACATCTGACACATATGCGCATCCCTTAGGGAGCATATCATTAGGCTTCGTGGTAAGGGGCAACTGCGAGGGATAAGACAAATGTTCAGAATATCAGATACGATCCATCAAAACTTTACTGTGACTGCTCGTACATACAATGATTATGCAATAAAATAATCAAAATTATGCACAATGGCACTGTTCCTCTACATTCCACGTCAATTATTGTAATGCTTGTGATGTTCGATTCTAAGGAATACACGCCTTTAGTAGCTAGAATGCACCGTTACAGCCGTAAAATGAAGGCAAGACCTGGGTTCTATTTTATCATTGCTGAATGAACGTCGAGCCTGTTAGACGTCAATAAACTGCAAGCAGTCAAGTCCTTTTTCCGCTGGGGGGAATTTAATAACAGCGGCATCGCGCGAATGGGATTCTACATGCAGCTTCCCCGACCCATCAATTGCCTGCATTATCTTTGGGTTAAACACGTCCAAAATAATCCTTTATGGGCAGAATTTCTGTACAGCTGGCATGTCGAAGATGTTTAGCAGTATTAGAAACTACTTGCCAAGCGAGAGGCATACGAGAAGGAATGGTTCGAGCGGTGGAAACACGCCAAGACTGGCTTTCTCATTGCTTCGTCCAATGCGTTACCAGCTATTCCTCACAATGAAGTCCGTGATGCCGCGAGCAGTTGTGGGTACATGCTGCTCTTGAATCTTGTGAGTGTTGTTACGTGTTGGCATGCTGCTGTATGTTGAGTCGTTACTAATGCCAAGTGTTTGCAGAATGATTACTCCGCTGGCGTGATGCCTGTGACTCATTTCGACAAGCAGAATGACCAACTGCCAAGTACGTTTAATATCAAGGCATTGGACGGCATTGATCAACGTGCCTATAAGCTATACGATGCTGATGACATGCATGGCTTGCCGGTTGGCATCCAGGTCGTGGGGCGGTGGTTTGGAGGAGGAGAAGGTGTTGGCGGCTATGAAGAGATTGGATGATGCATTAGGCGATGACGAATGTGAGCTGTTGGATCTCGATTGAGTGGTTGAGATTTTCTGCTGTATGGGATGTGAATTAAGGGCATGAACTGGTGGGTTGAAAACATGGATGTATTAGTTCTTGCGTGCCTTGCGTTAGCAGCTAGTGGTCTCTAGTAGGTATCAAAAATGAGAATCACAATCCTATACAAAGTACTATGCTAGAATTGCAATCCTGGACTGATTGCAAGTGTGTGCAGTATGTACTAGGTACCTATTTATAACGTATTATTAACAAATCCATCGTCAACCATCATGAACACCTTACTCGGCAACTTCTGCTCCTGGGCCATCTTATTGCATTACTTGTTCCTCATGCTCATGTGCAAATAAAGTACTTTTCATCTAATTCTGGGCGATATTACTCGCATCATCACTGGATTGTCTAACCTCGGCACCAAACATAAAAACCTTGGTGTCAATCCGTCCGCTCGGCGTCTCCGACTCAGGTAGCCACGCTAAACACGCCCATGCGCGTCGAGAGATATGACACTTTTGAGGCGTAGTCCCTGCAAAAGCTCGTTCGTAGAGCAAACCAATCAGCTCAACGGAAAGCTTCATCTGTCGTGTGCAAATGTGACAGCTCGGGTCGCAAACACCCGAGGTGAAGCTCTCAGCTGTGCGGGCTGCCTCTTGAGTAGCGTCAAGTACTCACAAGTTCTGTATTATGCGAGAGCACCTACTGACCAATGATACACCTTTCTGCATGTTGTACTTATTTGTATCTCCTTGTTTCTATCTTTAGTAGGATTTATGGCGCTTTCACTTTTGCATATGTGACAGGTATGCAACCCAAAGCGATAAATTTGTAAGCACGGCTTGATTCCAGAATCATACGCCAAACAGAATGCAGTGAATGACCGGGAATAGTCTAGATACTTCCAAAAGATTCTTTGAGTACTAGTTTTTGCTGTAGCCTCTACTCTGAATGAATTTAGGCGCCGGAAAGGGTTGTTACCGAAAAGTCATTCTATATTTGCATCCAGTGCATGATGCATGATGCTTCATATCGCAGCGGGAAGTCAAGTATGGAACGGCATCTCTATAGCGTCGTTAAATACTTATTCATCATCATTGTAAAACTTATTCAAGGTGAATGCGTTGATAACAGGTTCTCTCAAATATTCTACAAGCCATGCCATGGAGCTACCTAAATATCAGTATTGAAAGCATCGGAATAGCTCTCTTATTCACCTTTGCCATAAACTACATATTCCCTGCACCTATCCAAGGATATTGAATCTCCTTTTATATAAGCATTTCCCTGAACACAACTCGCTGCTTTACCGAATGCTTACCTATAGCTAATCATCTGACTCTGTGCTACTTTGCAGTGAACACCAACAGCATTCGCCCATTCACCCAACGCAGGGCTTAGTCATCATGGGCCGCGTAGGCTTTACGCCTTACCACCCATGATTAGAAACTGTCAACCCCCAAGCACGATATTGCACTCTCGCCATCCGGGGAGATAGAAACGCCAGAGTGCCAAAAGGGGTGCCGCGATTCAAGGCATCTCTTTGTGACGTGGCAAATGTCTAGAAGAATCTCTGGCAAACTAGAAGCCATGTAGAAGCGGTTCTTTTCTTGTTCTTTTCTCTGTGTCAGCCTGCAACATCTCTTGATATCTTTCCTTCTTTCAACCCTTTGCGGTTTGTTTTTACATCATAGAACACAAGTTTACGGAAACGAAGCATCGCTGCGGAATCATAGGCGTTGGCATCTCGATCCTGCAAAGACAGCCAAAATGCCAGAACATGACCCCCTGGTTCTATCCTACTCTCATCTCGCGCAGTTTCGCCGAGCTGACGAGGCACTGACCATCTTGAAAAAGGTGGCTTCCCTTGTAAAGCCAATCATGCGCAATCGTGGGTGGAGAGTGAATGAGTTGGCGGAATTCTATCCCAGCCAGCAGAACCTGCTAGGTACGTATGCACTTATCAATAGTTGGCGCCTTAGCTTGGCCGACTAACTGATGGACTGACCGGCCATCATAGGGCTTAATGTTAATCGTGGGATGAAAATATGCTTGCGATTACGTTATCCACAGGACCAGAATCAGTTCCTCCCAACGGAGAGCATTGTTGATACGATGCTGCATGAGCTGTGCCACATTGTACACGGGCCTCACGACGCCAAATTCCATGCTCTCTGGGACCAGCTACGTGATGAATGGCAAGGTCTGCTCTTCAAGGGATATACAGGCGAAGGGTTCCTATCCGAGGGCCGTCGCCTGGGTGGAAGGCAAACACTGCCGCCTCATGAAGTGCAACGGCTTGCCCGCGCCGCTGCAGAGAAGCGAAAGGCTCACCAACAGTTGACTCATGGATCAGGACAACGCCTTGGCGGAGGGGATATGTCACGGCAGCCAAGGCCGGGCAGGACCCTGCGCCAAGCAGCGGCGGCGGCGGCCGAGAAGCGCAACAAGGCTCTCGAGGGCTGCGCCACCGAGAAGCTGAGCGAAAACGAGATCCGCAGCATTGCAGATACAGCGTCAAAGAACGGATTCCGCACACAGGCCGAAGAAGATGAGGCCAACGACCTTGCTATTGCGCAAGCCTTGTGGGAGATGGCCCAGGAAGACGACATGGCCAATCTGGGTGGTGGTTCATACATAACCGCATCGCCTGCGGAAAAGGCCATGGCAGGGAAAGGGAACATGTCCAACGGCACCATGTCAAGTTCAGTAATGGGAAGTAATAGCACCAGCGGTGACAGCGGCAATAGTAAGAGAGCAATCCCCCCTCGACCAAACGAAGAACAGTTCTGGATATGTTCGGTATGCACTTTGCATAACCCCCAGGACTTCTTGTGCTGCGATGCGTGTGGGGTGGAGCGCAGCGAGACGACATTGCACGTACCGGTGACGCCGAGAGAGCCTGGGCCGAGGCCTGCTGTGATTGACCTAACAAATAGTCCACCAAAGAAGAAGATGAAGCCTCGTGAAGGCTCACGGACAGTACAGAGACCGTTGGCATCGGCCTCTGTGTCGGGCTCCACGTCGGCCCCGGCTCCAGCACCTCCTCCTCCGCCGCCGCCAACTTGGCGCTGCGAATTTTGCGCGACTGAGATGGAGCGGCGGTGGTGGACCTGCTCAAACTGCGGACAGATGAAGTTTAATTCGCGATAGGCTGGCGAGGATGGCGCGATGCTGCCAGCACTATCTCTCGCCTAAGAAAGCCGAGCCGCACGAAACATGGGATGGGAGAGAGAGAATGCGGTGAAGTTGTGCATGTCTCTGGCAGCCCCATAATAATTGCTAGATGCAATTTGTTTGTGGCATGGGATGTTTACAAGTACGAGCAGTGCTACTGGTGCTACTTGCAGGAAGCCCGCCCTCCAGGGCAAAACAAGGGTCCGCCTGTGCTATTTTTTTTTTCTGGAGCTGGACAGCATTGGGAAAGGCGCCGATTGGGAAATGGAGTTAAGATCGCCTGGGTGGAGCTGTCGAGGCGTAGCTTTTTGACGCGATTTGCTGTGTTAGTTGAGCTGTGGTTTCGGTTTCGGCGAGCGAAGGAGCCAGCGGTGCTATTTCATGCAGGTTTATATGTATTTGGGCAACGGCTTATGGTTATTGTATTACGGTTAATAGTGCGCATTGGCTGCATGATGGGGACACGATAGGGAGCAAAGAGTTGGGAGTTGGTACGGGCCGCGCCCCGTCTGGTGTTAGTTCAAGTGCCATCTCCATAGCCTTCATGTACTACTACTGTCTGCTAGACGCATGTACAAGTATGTAGGTAGCTGTAGTCAGAGAAATGAATTGTGAAGTGTCGCATCTCGGAAAAATGTACAAAGAGATACGACGAGTGTACAAGTAAGACAGGAAGCAGCCTAATGGCACTCCGGATACCGGTACACGTATTTGGTTCCGAGATGTATGCAGCAGCTTGTTGGTTGGCAGCAACAAAGATTTCAGCGGCTCTGGTAGACGGAGGACACATATCCTTATCAGTAAGTCAATGGACAATTGGCTAGAGAGACGAGCCGCCCAAAATACGAAGCTTAATAATAAAAAATAATAAAAGCGAAAAAAGTAAAATATGTCTCAGGCCACCAAGGCGCGCCGCTGCTTGCGTCCCTCGATCCAGGTCACCAGACTCCAATTCGCAACTCCACCAAGAGCTCTAGAAGCAGCCCTCCGTACTTCGTACTTGACTCCATAACCCGAAGCCGTGTTCTAGACAACGGGTGGATCCGAGCTTTTTGCTCAGCATCGGGAAGACCCTGGTCGCTGCAAACAGGGTTAGCAGGGATGCGAGCGAGGCTTGTCATGCAGCCAAAAAAGGCCCAGGCCCTTGCAAGGTTCAAAAAAGCGAGAGGAGAAAAGAAAAAGAAAAGAGAGGAGGAGCGGGAAAAAAAAAAAAAAAAAAAAGGGCCTGGCCTAGGCGAAAAAAGCAAAGATATCCACGGGTCGTCCAACTCTGGGAATAAATGGTCCCGTCTGATGGACCCTGAGCTGGTACATACACAGACACAACCATTGCCACCCTCTTCCCAGCTCAACATCCTTGCCCAGATCGCTCCCATTCGCCGAGCCTTGTCTTTTCCTGCTCGACTTGATCTGGACCGCAGGTACAATCAAGGCACCAGCGTTGACGAGCACCGCTTGTTTCGGTGCTAGCCTTTACCTAAGCCCTGCGGATTGTGCGGCACGTCTAGTCGGGCTTTTGCGCCCGTTGGAAAAGGACCAAGGAGGAGGAGGAGGAGAATGAAGGAGGACAAGCTGGGGGAGGAGGACCCTGGAGTGCAAATGGCCCTTGGCAAGATGACCAGGAACTCTGCTGCTAATTGCCAACCTGCCCTGCTGCTTCGGACATAGTATTAGTAGTATTATTTTTTTCTTCTTACTTGCTGATGCTTGCATATCAAGACCAGCCAGAAACGCTGCAAGATCAGCATCTCCGCAGCTCCTGGCTGTCGGCTCGGGTCTGCCTTGTACTACTACTTGTATGTAACATCCAGGCCTTGAGCGTCTGAGCAGGAAAAGGCCATTTTAGCTGCAGTAGTGATTTGCATGTCGCAGGCCAAAAACTTGAGGGCTGCTCTTCCACCCCCCCCCCTTCTTCGAGGCGAGCTGGGCCTGTACCGAGCCGAGCCAGGTCAAGCCAGTCAGATCGGGAGGGATTGCTGATGGTGGGAGCGGCCGCATTGGCAGTCAGATGTGATAGGACGAGCAATTGCAGGCCCCGACTGAGTGCCCTCTTTTTTGGGGGGGTCTCAAGAGAGCAAGCATATGCGAGTGGTTGCCGGCGGAGGTTGGATGGGAAAGTTTGAAAAACAATGGCGGAATTTTACGATTCGCAAGGCCCGATAGCAGAGACACACACACAACGCATCTAAGCTCATCGCGGAAGCGTTCATGCTAAACTGCCCTCGTTAGCGTCGTTATCCAGAACGGACGCCACTGCTGATCTTGTCGAGTCCTTGCAGCAGCAAGCTTTCTTGCGCGCTTGATTTCGATTTTGCCACCGCAGTTTTGACAAGACTGGAGCCGTTCATTTGTCACGTCCCACCAGTCCAGCCCAGGCTTGTTCTGTTCTTTAAACCTTGCCCTAACCCAACGTACTAGGGCCGTCGGATCAGACAGACAACGCCCTCGAGACGGTTGCACAAAGAGACGATGGATGGATGCCTCGCAGCAAGGACGGGTCACCGGGTATAGGGACAATCTTAGTGTGCCCGCCGCAAGCTAGACAGGCTCGAGTTACGGAGACAAAGGGCGACGCCAACTCCCGGGCTCTCGTCTGCTCCCTCCCCTTTGCTGCCTCTTGAGCAAGACCTCGTCTCACCTTGGGCACATGGTCACCGAAGTCTGACCTCCAGGCTGCGAATTTGCGGTCAGCGTCTGGCTGCTTGCCGTGCCATGTTATATGTGATGGCCCGGACCTACTTGTAGGCTGCACGCTACATGGATGCACATGTATGTTGCATGCGGCTTCTGATCATGTCCCGATTGCTCTCCCCGAACTGTGCAAGTTTGTCTAGGCCAGTTGCCCGCATCTCCCGCAAGCCGAACCGAACGCCCAGGCGCGCAAGGCGGGATCCCCATTCGCTCGGTGGATACATCTAAAAGCCTTTTTGCCGGGCGTAAGAAGGATAGATGTGAAGTAGTAGTAGTAGCAGTAGCACGGAGTATAGCATGGAGGTTGTGCATGTTGGGTAACGGAGTAATGTATGAATCCAGATAATGAAATGTGTGCTGCCACCACCCAAGGAAGGCATGTGCGTGATTACCCTCGCTCCATACCCATAGCACCTACCTCCCGGTATGTAGGTACCTTGATGGTACTATGACCCAAGCAGCAGGTACTAGGTACCGAATTATCGTTGGTGAATGAAGAGCTCAGACACCGTCTCAGCTCACCAAAGCCCCGTCGACCAGGTCAATGGCAGCGCCTCCATCTTGCACATGCCACAAAGACAATGCCGTCCGCCAACCAAGAGCGCTGTCAGCTACCACCAGTGAGATGGTGCCTATTACTACTCCCTGCCTTAGTAGGTAGTACTACTATCTGGCAGGCCATGGTAGTGTGTTAGTGGTACGGTATGGCACACCTTGGGGGAGGCTCGTCGAGAACAAGGGCGGAATAAGAACGACGCCGCCGACAAAAAACCTTGTTCTCGAATCGCCTCACTCTCCTGACCCGGCCCTCTCACTCTCACTCTCACTCCCACTCTCGCGTTCCCCCTGCGCCCTGTTTACTACACACCCGCAGTCCCCTCCCCGCCGTTCCTTATTAACTTGTCTCAGCTCAGGGTCCCGTCTATTCTAGTCCCAAGCCATCGCAATCCTAGTCCCAAGCCCCAGTCCCCACGCTGCTGTTCGCGGCCATCGACGGCGACAAGAATAGTGCCATCTCTGCAAAAGCCACAGTCCGCTTCAATTCAACTCTCGCCGGCCCTGTTTCAACTGGCCTTGCAGCCATTCCCTCCCCCCGCTTCCGGTCCGCAATTGATCCTAATCCTCCCCAAGTTGCAGCTGCTTGTCTCTGCTTCACCCTTTCACAAACCCATCGTCGTCCCGGCCATTTTGCAAAACTAGCTCTCCTCCTTCTGCCTCCTTGGGCTCGGGCATTTTTATAAAACGGGCCTGCAAGCTCGGCACTTGAACTACCCTCTCCGTCCATGCCTCCGTCTGCCCATCACTTTTAACTTGGTGCTACCGCCCTTCACGACTCCAGAAAAAGCCCGTTCATCCATCGAATGGGTGGAGCCGGAGATCTGCAATATCCCACGCCATTGCGATACCGGCATAGCTTCGTCAAGTAAAGCAGCACTAACGCATCGAGTCCTCGTGGGTTGCCGTGCTTCCCTCTCTTTTGTCCCGTAACTCCCATTATTCAGCTTGTCATCAAAACCCTTCCCTTCTGGACCGAGCTCTTCCCTGTCGAACTGGGCTCTGTCGCCTTGTCCTTGCTCCGAGTGAGGCCTGGCCAGCTCCCATCGCATAGCGACTATCCGTGACCTCCTGCTCTCATCCATCCGGACACCGTCTCGACAAATCTCTGGGGCTTCCCCTTGCGAGAGCTGAACCGCGAATCCGATTGTTGCCTTGGAACGCCCCCCCTCTCCGTGACCCTCCCCGTGCGCGTCTCCCTCATGCGTGGAACACCCACGATATGACGTCCCTGGGAGAAGCTCGCGAGAGCAGTCAGACTCGAGCTTCACAGTCCACTCCAGCCTCCGCTTCCACCACCGCTGCCCACGATGCCCCGCGAGGTCCGCCGGATCTTGATCTTGACCTGGTGTCATCCATGCAGGATTCGGTGCCATCCAAGCTGACCGCGGCAGACATGAACAACCATGTCGACGGCAGTCCTCGCTCCCTGGGCGGCGGACGCTTCCTCAGAGGCCCTGGCGATGGCGTCCGCTCCAAGTCTCAAAGCCCATTTCGACTCCCCATGCCTTCAATATCTCCCGGCCAGGTTGCCTTTTCCGCAATGCAGTACCTACCCGTGCCTGTCATCATCCTCAACAATCTGAAGACGGTGGTGCTTGCCAACGAGGCCATGGGGAGGATGCTCGGAATCATCTCCGATGACTTGGGTGATGAAGATGCGTCGGCAATAATGGAGAAATTGCGGGGTCAGACGCTGTCCCAGGTGGGCATTGATATGATACAGGAAGGCCGCCCGATATGGGTCACATGGGAGGCCTTCCTCGAGACCTTGGTTACTGAAGTCGGCGTACGACCGCCAGCTTCGAATCAACAACGTCGACCATCCCACTTTGTGGCCGGCGATGCCACGCCAACCGCTGCCACTGCCTTTTCGAAGGCTGATGAACAAGCCAAGCCTATCGAGCGGCCAACCCAGGACGCGACGGTGGAGGTCATCATCACTAGAAAAGACATCACCAAAACCACCTTTAGCAGCCGGCATAAGGCAAATGAGTCAGATTACCATGCCTTTGCCAAGATGATCATCACCATCTGGGAAATCGAGGATAAGCAAGTCTTCTTCACTCTGACCTTTACCAACACCCAGTCTGCTCCATCAATGCCGGTTAGCAGCCGAAGAGCTGTTGCTCGATCCAGCATCCTTGAAGCCGTTGAGAAAAAGTCCATCACAACCTCAAATCCATCCTCCGTCGCCTCTAGCCGAGATTCTAGCTCGCCATTGTTCAATAGCCCGGGCGCCGTCATGTCATCGAGTCCGTTCCCCCCGATGGGACCTCCATCCTTTGCTTCTCATTCCCAATCGAGCACGCCCTCCATCTTGCAAAAGATTGTTAGGATGAAGGACGCTCTTATAGACAGCACGCAGATGCCCGTCGTCGCCATGTGGAAGGATGGAAGCGTCACGTTTCCGAACAAGGCTGCGAGACAGCTCTTCCCTATGGATGCCGATCTCGAATCGTCCGCTGATGGATTGAACTTGCTATATCACTGGAAAGTGTGGAACGAGGATTTCACGAGACAGTTGGATATTAGTGAGTACCCAATTTCTGTTTTACTCAGAACGGAGAAGCCGTTTGATAGCCGGCGGATCGGCATGTACGGAGAAAATGGAAAGAAGATCATATTCGACGTGCTGGGAGAAGCAATTTACGACGATACTACGCACGAGTTCCTCGCCGGCGTCGTGACTGGCCGTGACGTGACAATGATGACGGAGGAGATTACTCACATCAAGGAGCGTGATGAGGAGCGTTTCAAGATCATATGCGACGCGATGCCGCAGCTAGTTTGGACGGCTCGCCCAGATGGAACACACGATTTCTTCAATACGAGATGGTACACGTATACTGGCCTGAATCCCGAACAGTGCATTGGCTCGGATTGGCAAGGGGCGTTTCATCCTGACGACATGCCCGAGGCTCGTTCCCGATGGGCTCACTCTCTCAAAACCGGAGATCCTTATGTGATGGAGTACCGTTGCCTTAGCAAGGAGGGCGAGTGGCGGTGGTTTCTCGGCCGCGCCCTTGCAGTGCGTGACAAGGAAACGGGCAAAATCGAGAAGTGGTTTGGTATGTTGCCCTACCCGAGAAGAAGAGAGAGAGAGAAAAAAGAGCCACCGCGAAGCTAACAATTGCACAGGGACTTGCACCGACATCCATGAGAGCATGCAGACGAAATTAAGCGCCAAACGCATGCGCCAGCAGCTATTGAGTGTGATTGCCCATTCGCACGTCACCATCTTCACCGTCGACCCCGAGCGCCGTGTTACGATGCTCGAAGGTGCCCTGATCTGGAACAGCGCCACTGAAGATAATCACGAAAAGAGCAGGTGGTTTATTGGCGAGAATATGTATACTGTTTTCGATCGTCTCGCAGAGCGTGTGCCTGACGGAGAACGCCTACAGTGGCTTCAACCCATTGAGGACATTCTTGAGGGAAGAAGCAACGAGGACGTGAAGGAACATGGATTCGGTAAGTGTTAAAAAAAAAATACCACCCCAGAGAAAAAAGGTGATGGACTGACACTGAGAGATAGATGACCGTTGGTATCGGACACGCTTTCACCCAATGCTCGGAAAAAAGACAAAAGACGGCATGGCGACCAAGGAGACGTGCATCGAGGGAGCCATAGGGGTGATAATGGATGTCACAGAGCTAAAGATTAGAGGGGAGGCTTTGCGAGAGCAATCTAAAGAGAAACGCCGCGCAATGGCGAATGAAGCTGCTGCCAAGGAGGCCACAAGGCTGAAGAGCCAATTCCTGGCCAACATGTCGCACGAAATCAGGACGCCAATCACTGGGGTTCTCGGCATGGCGGAGCTGTTGGGCGATATGGAATTAACCAGTGAGCAGCGTGAATATGTCGACAACATCCAAAGCTCTGCCACCTCCCTGCTCACAGTAATAAACGATATCCTGGATTTCTCAAAGGTGGAATCTGGTCGATTGGACATTGAAGAAGTCCAGTTTTCGCTCTCTCATATTGTGAAGGATGTCAGGAGGATGCTGCAGTTTGCTGTAGAGCGGAAGAACCTGGATTTTCGCTCCGACATTGGAAAGGACATTGCCAATGAGCGGGTAGTAATTGGCGATCCCGGCAGGTTGCGGCAGATCATCACCAATCTTCTCACCAACAGTATCAAGTTTACAAACCAAGGATATGTGAGGTTTTCAGTGGTAAAGGAGCGGGAATCGGTAGAGACGATTGAAGTTCGATTCGTCATTGAGGACTCCGGGATCGGCATTGAGGAAGACGTTCGCAAGAAGCTCTTTAAGCCGTTCAGTCAAGGAGATCCGTCTACGGCAAGGAGATTCGGCGGCACTGGGCTTGGATTGACAATTTGCAAGAACTTGCTGGACTTGATGAATGGCCGCATCAAGTTGGAGTCGAACGTGGGATCTGGCACCAAAGCAACATTTTGGATTCCCTTTATGAAGCCGACCGGAGCCCGGGCTCCCACCTTGGTGGAACCCGGAGTCATTCCCGACCGTTTACAGTCCGAGTTGAGCCTCTCATGCAACAGTTCAGAACACGAGCACTTGACGAGCGCTTCTCAGGGGTCAGATGGCGTGACGAGTGTCTCTGGGACCAAATCCCGTCGGCGCGCATCTATACGGACACCCCCTCCGACTGAGCAATCACTTCCCCTAGCCGAACGATCAAGGCTGCATATCTTGGTGGTGGAGGACAAGTAAGTGCTCACTAATTACTGCCATTATCGTAGTGCTTTCTTGAAGCTGACCTTTTCTCCTTCATAGCCCAGTAAATCAAAAGATTGCTACAAGGACCATTGGCAAACTTGGCTTCCAAGTATCAGCGACATGGAACGGCAAAGAGGCACTGGACTATATGATTGGCGCGTCAAAAGGCCAAAACAAAAAACCGGACATCATCTTGATGGATGTGCAAATGCCCATCATCGATGGCTACAAATGTACCCATCTCCTTCGACACCACCTTCCATATAAAAACCTAGTTCAAGATGTGCCCATTGTGGCCATGACTGCATCGGCAATCCACGGAGATCGCGAGAAATGCACAAGAGCCGGCATGGACG
Organism: Trichoderma brevicompactum; assembly: GCA_003012085.1. Lineage (NCBI taxonomy): Eukaryota > Fungi > Ascomycota > Sordariomycetes > Hypocreales > Hypocreaceae > Trichoderma > Trichoderma brevicompactum. Next base: position 27,859 of record PXNZ01000124.1, read on the forward strand.
ATTACCTGCCGAAGCCAGTGACAATGAAGGTGCTGGAGAAGATGCTCATTAGGTGGTCGCTGACGCGTCGTCGCCCCCAATCGGAACCACCCGCTTCTGATTGCTCTGAGATGGGGGAACATTGCGATAATGCGGACATCCCACATCTGGGCATCGAAGAGAGCGATCCATCTCCCCTTTCGGCATCTGAAGAATTCCACACCAGCCCAATTACACCACGGCCGCTGACGACCAACGGAGGACACGAGCCTTCGCCATTTGACGCTGCCATGGCAATTGAAATGTCACCCCCTGTTCGCCGTCCTGAAGGCGAGCAAGAATGGTCAAATATGCTTCATGGGACGAAGCTCATTGATGCCGCTGGAGGCGTGCCGGCTGACCTCCCCCTTCCTGAGTCGGGAACGGGGGAGGCTCTGACTGAAGAGAACGTTAATAAGCTCGAAAACGGGAGGGTTATGTGAACTCTCCCCCCCACCCCTTTCTTTTATTCTCTGTTTTTTTGCTTCTTCTTTTTCTTCTATTTTCAATTTTGAAGAAAAGTTTTTTTTTTTTTCCCTTTTTCATTTGCTTCAAAGAAGCGCTCGTCTCATTTAGCCAGGAGACAGCGCGGATCTATATACGATGCGGAAATCTCACGATTACGACTTTTTGGGTGTGCTTTGATTACGCTTATTTTGTTCCAGAAGAGGCGTTCAATAGGAGGACAGGACGAAATTCTTCTTTTCATTTGGGTTGAAACGGATATGGATCACATACGCGCAGGGTACAGGTCAGTGCCTATTACGAACACACGACTGTGGAATACTACAAGCAAAGGGGGGGGG
>PXNZ01000125.1:0-35569 GCA_003012085.1 Trichoderma brevicompactum
GCTGGGTGTATATAAGCCCATATTATTTTCATTTTGTCAATATGCTTTGTGATTACAATATTGCGTTCAACAAGATGATTGCGTTTTTTTATTTACAATTGTGGGGGTTATAACCTTATGAAAATACAGTGGAGGTGGAGGACATACACAACAAAAGAATCCATTTAACAGATATTATGTTAAATAAATTGGATGATTCGTCAAAAGTGGCTCTTAATAAAAGATCTAGTTAATTCTAGGGCTAAGGTTGGACCAATTGCGCTTTTTGCTGGGACATTGAACCGATTGATGTACAGTCGCTTAGCCATACTGGCTTTATCTATCCTCTTTTGTATAAATCTGTCAAGGTTTCTTCTTTTTCTTCTTTTTCTTCTTTTTCTTTTTTTGGAATAAAAGGCGGTACAACACTAGAGACAGTGATTACTCCCAATTTAGCTTGGGGGCGAAGTAAATGCATATGCAGCAAGGATACTCTGTATGATGTATGGATAATAAGAGAGTCTTTTGCAACAAATCAGATGTCCATAACAGCCTTGGCTGTCCTCAGGCTGTAATTACAAGGAGTGGCTGGATAACCAACAAACGGCGCTTGCGCCGGATGGTCCACAGATATGCGCAGCTAAGTGGAGAGCATGATACCTAGAATCCGCCAGATGTGGAGCTCTTTTATACGGAACGCAACCAGGGCTCAGCACCCATATCTGCACCACCCTCCCGCCCAGTTGAAGTTGTGTGCCTAAATTTTCTGCTTCTAAGTTAACTTATTCAATCTCGCAAGATGCGAATTCCCAATCTCGCCCTCCTTCTCCTGCAGGTAGGAGTCGCTTACGCAGCCTACACCTTGGGCAAGGTCGAGGCCCAGATCGTATCTTACCTTGAGAGTATTAACACTCATATTGCGCCATTTACGCCTCTATCAGGCTGTCAACTCGCAGTAAGTCCTCTAGAACAGAGTAGAAATTCTTATGTTTAATAGTTCGTGCCATAGTGCGGATTCCTCGCCTTTACCTTACCCCAACAATTATCATATCCCAACAGTCCAACATACAAATTCGAAGAATCAAGATACTGGGCACAACAACAAGTGCTCACAAAACCAACCTGCCGTTTCTCGCCCAATTCGGCAGAACAAGTGTCTTTAGCTGTGCTGACCTTCCGAGTTACTCAATGCAAGTTTGCTGTCAAAAGTGGTGGCCATGCTGCTTTCACTGGTGCCTCAAATATCGACGACGGCGTGACAATAGACTTGATCAACTTGAACAAGATTACTCTCTCTGCTGACAAGACTCAGGCGTTCATTGGCGCAGGAAATGTCTGGTATGATGTTTACAGTTATCTGCAGCCCATGAACGCCACCGTGATTGGTGGGAGAGTTTCGGCTATTGGCGTAGGAGGCTTAACTCTAGGAGGAGGAATCTCATTCTTCTCTAGTCAATATGGGTGGGCCTGTGACAATGTCAACTCCTTTGAAGTACTTCTCTATTCCGTTCCTTTTTTTGGGAGGATGGGTTTTGGAGACTGACAACTCGGTGGACAGGTTGTATTTGCAGACGGTTCGATCCGCCAAGTAAGCTACTCGTCGCCATACCCTGATTTGTATTGGGCCCTTCGTGGTGGGGGGAACAACTTCGGCATCGTAACAGAATTTAATCTCGCAGTATATCCTCAAGGTGACCTATGGGCAGGGTCGGATACTTTCCTATACACGAAAGAGACCGCATCTGCTATCAACAATGCTTTCTACTTCTTTGGCATTAACGCTCCTTCAGATCCATATGCGCAAGTAATTATTGCATATGCGTATGCCCAGGCGGATGATGTCTTTGTGATTGCCTCAGATCTTCAATATGCAAAACCCGTTCCGAACCCTCCGATCTTGCACAATTTCACCTCGCTGCCTGGCGCTATTGCTAGTACACTCCGCATTGTCAGCCTCCCTAATCTCACGGTCGAGTTCAATAATACCAATCCAGGTGGCTACCGGTACATTCTTACTTACGTGATTACAAAAGTCTTCCTAAACAACAGGACTAACCTTAATATCATAGACAAACATACTGGACCTTTACAGTCGAGAATAGTGAACTGTTGATGGCCGACATAGTTGCAATCTATATGGAAGAAGTCGAAGTTATCAAAGATGTTACAGGAGTTGTCCCCTCAGCCGTTTTCCAACTTATCACTACCGATATGACTAAACAATTTTCCAAAAATGGAGGAAACTCACTTGGACTTGCTGGTCAAGGCCCTCTGAATTGTGCGAATGACTATTTCTGTGTGGTTTTCTTTGCTAACTTAATCGCAGTGGTTAATATTGACATTTCTTGGTCCAATGCCTCTGATGATGAGCGTATCCTTGCTGCGGCCCAAAATATAGTGGATCGTTCTATTGTAGCTGCACAAGTCCAAGGATTTTACCATCCATACATTTACCAAAATTATGCCTCATACCAGCAAAGTGTCTTCAGTAGCTATGGAGAGGATAATCTCTTGAAGTTGAAACATGTAAGTGCTAAATACGACCCTGAGCAGGTATGGCAAAAATTGCAACCAGGGTACTTTAAGCTAGGATTGTGATAAAGTACCAATATGATATTATTTTTGCCTTCCTATAGGATAAGTATTGCAAAAGAAATATTCACAATTGCTATTATTTCTCTATCTATTACCATAAAGACAGCGTGTCAAACAGTTACCTATGGGTTAGTATGGGATGTAATTCTTGAGGGATAACTCTTCAGTTTAAGCTTTTTTCTTCTAAAAATTCAAGGGACTAGGGCAACCTTATCAATACTAAGTCTTTTATAATGTTTTCTTGCAATTAGGCTATATTAACAAGTTATCTACATTATTTTATATCATGGTGCTGATAAGAGTATGTAAACTACTGCTCCACCAAGCTCACCTTAAAAGAAGCTCACTTCTCCCTTATACAGAAGTGGCTTAATCCAACCCACAACCTAAATGTCAGATTGCCTCAGAAATCTGGAGATATTAAGGGAGTTACCGGAGCTAGTTTAGAATAGAGGCCCGAGGCACATGTTAAGCTTCTCATGCTTTTCAAATTGTGCTAGAGGATGAGCTATAAGTGTTGCAATTTGGTCCAATGTAACAGAGATATCTCTTATAAGGCTAGTTGGTCTGCCAGATTGGTGCTAAGCATCAGGTCAATCGCCCAATTTTTTGCCTAGTGGCGCGTTCGAATTAGCAGGTTCGTTATAGTAAGTAGCCTTAGCTGATATATGCTTTATCTTTAAAAAGAGATATATGAGACGCTTTTTAGTTGGTGTTTCTAAATTGAATAAATATTATACAGAAATTATGTGTGCTTGTTATTCATTAAATCTCGGTAGTATCGAAGAATGTAATTACGAATATTCTACAATGTTTCGACTAGTCAGTCTAAAACTGTGCATTTATTAGTTAACTGAAACTAGCCATTGCTAACTAGTGTCATTTGGACTACACTATTTATCGCTACGTATGAGCCTAATAGTACTAGTCATATGCAATTCCAATACAGAATAATTTTGTCTCTGTTACCTGACCTAGATCATCCTCGAACTAGTCAAATGAGGTTTTCAGCATATACCAATACTTATCATGATTACAAAAATGATTGAGAAGGCAAATTTGATCTGAATTTGTCTAAGATAGCAGGTTACATAGCAAGGGGGGCTTGTAAATGTGGTAGGAGCTCGGGAAGTAGTATCAATACCTAGTAGCTTTCACAATGACCTCAATATTGGGCTTCCTCCATAGAAAATTTAGAAAGCACACATTCATTATTTATCGCAAGCTTTTGCACAATACCACATCCGAAATGTGTGAAGTGCTATCGAATAGTATATCCATACATTAGTTTGCATGTCAGACAGTTCTAATGAGACGTATATTTTCAAATTTCTAGGTCTTATCCACAATTACCAATTTCTACATAATAGTCCGTATATGCGATAATAGTCGAAATTCTAGTCAAACTTCGATATCGCTTTTGACCCTAAGACTCATTAGGACTAGGCTAGGGAAGAAATACGATTAAGTGAACATCTGCTATGTCAAGATGCCCATTGCAGCGTATAAGATCAATGATATAGTCAGGTTCAAGAAAACTGGTACATGGAGCGATAGAGAGGATAGTAGTGGCTAATGAAGTGGCAGATGCTGCCTACTTGGTCAAGTTTTAAATAGACTGGAAGTGAAGGAGTCTGGAATTCATCAAGTGCTACGGAAGCATCAATCTATTACGTGACTGGACGTCATGAAAAGAACTCTGGGAATATGGGAAAAGAGACGACAAGACGGCCACAGCGGACAGGATTTTTTATTAATACTCCAAGACAATGGCAAATATTGATGAGTTGAAAGTTTGACTAAAGGATAGTTATTGAATATTAATTTAAAGTTTACCGTTGACGGCCGTCAAGAGAAACCCCACCAATATCCGCCAATTATGCAGTATTAATACAGCTGAAGTAAAGAGCTCCCTGATGCAGAATTGATGAGGCCCTTCACCGTGATAACCAACTCGTCGAGCAATGAGTTGATAAATACCTCGTCTGCCTCGCTTCCAACAACTCCAATATTGAAGATACCTCCTTGGGAAAATGAAACCACCTTTAGAGGATAAGAGGCGTCCCCGTGTGGGTTAAGAATCTCAACTCTACACTTTTTGTTGGCAAAAGTCATGCTATCAAAATCCTCAAAATCCTGATGATGAACAATAGAATCGAAGAATTTCGCTCCTGAGGACCACTGTGCGCAATGTCTTGATATTTTCTCGTAGCCAACGAAGTCGTGAGCCATAGACTCTACACTCTGCTTCTGAATATAGCGCAACAGATCCATGGTAGACCACTGGGGCTCAAAAGCAACTCTAATAGGTATAAATTGATAACATGGCCCCATAACATGCTCTATGTTCGCTTGATCAATACTTCGGCCTGATGTTATGCCCCCGAATGATACGTCTGATTTATGAAGACGGCGAGCTAATACCAGCGAAAATGTTGCTGTAAGTAAGCTGGCCGTTGTAATCCCTTCGGGAAGATTGAGTATGTCGACATGTTTTGTTCGGAAAATTGCTTTGTCTTCAAGTTTCATGGACTTCCCTGGTAGAATGGAAAGAGTTGAACCACTTAATAGATTCTCCCAGTAATTCAGAGCACTTATTTGTAGGCGCTCATCCTGAGTTCGTTCCATGTACAGAGAAAAGTTTTCAAAGTCCCCAATCTTGCCTCCACTATATAATGTTTCTAAATCACGAAGTAACCTAGGGAGGGATATCCCATCATATTGGGAGTGAGATAGCCCCAGAACAAGACACTGTTGATCATCTTGGCCCTTGACGTGAAATATGTTGACGAAAGAAGAGCCGAGATGAAAGTCTGACTCTATATTTGTCGCACATAATTCTGCAACAAATTCATCAAGATTTGAGTTAGTTAGATGTTGACTCACAGGGACATCTATTTCACCCAGCACAACCTGAAAGAATGTGGAATTATGTTCGACGAATACTGTGCGTAAAATATCATGCATTTTGACCAGGTCGCTGCAAGCTTGCAATAATTGAGCTTCGTTGACGGTACCTTCATCAAAATATAACATCGTATACTGCATAGATGTACGAGGCCTCTGGATAGTTGCTCTAACATCTAATCCTTGGGAGTCTGTTGTAATGAATACGTCTTGAATAGTAGAGCTTGAGTTACCAAGCTTCGGTCGAATGAATTCAGAGAGGAAAGATTCAACATCAATGGAACCCAGCATTGAAAAGGGCGCATATAACTTTGCTTCCCCCTTGAATGTCTCATCCACCCTCAAAGCTTTAGCAGCGTCACCAAGACGCATGTGTTGAAAAACATCCGCTATGCTTAGCGCATATCCCTGCTTACGAAGAGTCGATGTTAACTTCATCGCTAAAACAGAGTCACCACCTAGACGGAAGAAATTGTCGTCAATATCAATGTGGTTCTTATTGATTCCAAGTACTTTCTCCCAGGCCGATAGCAAAATATTCTCCGCTGTTGTAAAACTTGCTTGAATCGGGTTCTTCTTTCTCCATTCCTTCTCCAAGTTTCCTTGGAGCTGAATTAGTACATCTTGGGGAATCCCTGAGGCCAGCTTATTTATTAAGCTGTGATTCGTTTGTCCCATCTCGAAAGGCATCTTATCAATTGTGACGTAGGTAAATGGTATCATATGTGATGGTAGAGAATTGCGAATGAACTTATCAAGTTTCTTTAATGTTCCGGCTAAGCTGGTGGAAATGGTTGCGCAGATTGATGTGTCAAAAGTCTGTGTATCAGATGTTTCATAGCTGATCTTGCAGTCTGCTGACATCAAATTGACATTGTCTTTCTCTAAAGGCTGTTGTTCTATAAATAGGATGAGCTCTTCATTGAAGGGTTGCTGAGTATCGACGATTGATGGCTGATGCATTGCTGCTGCATAACGAGGAGACGGGTTGAGAATTTGTGTCAAATGAGCCTCAAAATCCAATAAATCCATCGAATGACCATTGACAGGTACAATATTTTCAAATCGACCCACAAATAATAACTTGCCATCCTCTTGTAACTGCACTATATCCCCTGTTGATTGCAACCTGCTCGCTCGGCCAATAAACTCAGAGGTTCCAGCCAAGAGCCAAGCCGGAGACTCAGTTGTTGAGCTGAAAGGTAAAGAGGGCCCTTCAAGCCAAAGTTCACCAGGAGAGCCTATAGGCGATAAAAGGGCTGGATTTCGCGGGTGGCAAACCCAAGGAACTAGAAACTGGGGATAAATTGATCCTGGTTTGATATCCTCGCCTGCGCGGAACTTCCTTGATGTCTCATCGAAAGATAAGGGAGGGACATGATTGAAGCCCCAAATGTGGTTCAATTCAGCCTCAGGGAGGCAGGATATCTCACTAATTCGTCGGGAAACATCTTTCGTAAGCTGTAAACATGCTTCTTCCAGTTGTGAAAGAATTCTCTTCATTTGCGTAACTTCAATAACGCTTCTATCAAAGCTCGCACAAACCCTGAAGCCACCTGGGCGGATCCCACATGCTAGCATAAGCGGATAGGGATTGAAATGTAGTGCTTCTCGAACTACATCACCATGATCAAAACCAAGGTCGGTGCCGTCGTATTCAGGTTCTGGTTGTATGACTAGCCCTGTCCCAGCTTCACACGCATGTTGAGCATCTTGGCTGACTTTCCTAATATTTTGCATTCCCATATGCTGATACGGGATGCGATTCAGAATGACTCGCTGAACAGCCTTTAAATAACCTTCAACGGAGCTGGTTCTGTCGATGCGTATACGTATGGGTACGGTGGCGATCAGTGGGCCGATGATGCTTTCAACGCCTGGCAGCGGAATGTCTCGACCTGTAAAAGTCTCACCGAAGACGACATCATCATTTTGAGTATATTGAGAAGCAACAAGTGCCCATGCGCCTCGGATTACGGTTGCTATTGTAAATGGGAAATCGAAATTTGTTTCAAATGAGATTTGATGCTCGACGATGGAATCTGGATTTGGTAGGAAATCTCTTGAGGGCAGACGCGGAAATTGAGCACCAGCAGCATATTCAAGCTCTCGTCGCCAAAAGTCTTGCATTGCGGTATGGTCTGTGTCGCGCATGTATTTAACGAATTCACGCATATGTGTTTGTACTGGTTTTTTTAATTCCGTCCCAAAGTTTCGTAGGTTTTCGCGGATCTTTTTAAGGATGATAGGTTCTGACCATCCATCATAAAGAACATGGTGAACAGTCCAGACCATGTATCGCTTGCCATCACCTTGTTGGTCTATAATCGCATATCGAGCTAGACTTTGTCCAAGATTCATCTCTTTAACCTTGTCAATCTCAAGATATTGCAATAGATCTGTAGAGTATTTCCAGGATATGCTTTCTTTTAGAACAACTTGCTGGAGTCCTGGGTCTTGCAACTGGACTAATCGAGTGCGCAAGATGGGGTTTGCTGCGACAACAAGTTCCCATGTATGTCTCCAACGATCAAGAGAAATATCAGATGGAATACAGGCTACCCTCTGAGCAACGTATGGCTTAGTCGACTTGAGTGAGAACGTAAATAGTGATTCCTGTGTGGGTGTACAGGGGTAGATGTCTTCAATAGCTTCCTGGTTCGTTCCACAGGCGCACGAGGCCTCGAAACAGGCGCTGTCCGTATACTGCGATATCATAGAGAATGCATGTACTTCAATTTTAGTATCAAAATCACATATAATTACCACGCTGGCCATTTCAGAGAGTGTGGGATTGGCGAATGTAGCAGCAACACTAAGCTCGAGCCCCCTGCCTCTGCAATCAGATGCTAATTTCATGGCCGCCAAAGAATTGCCACCTAGTGCAAAGAAATTATCGGTAAGTCCAATATCTTCTGGGTCCTGATTCAATACGAGAGCCCAAGCCTTTCGTAGTCGTTGCTCAAGATCGCTGAACGGTCGGGCGGCCGTCTTCCTCGTACTTTTGTCGTGTTGCTGCAAGTCTACCACGGAACCAAACTCTCGGAGCCGCTTGCGATCAATTTTTCCGGATATTAGGATTGGCATATAATTGATTGTTATATATGCAACCGGAATCATGTACCGAGGCAACACCTTTGTCGCTTCCGCGTCCGCTTTGAACAGCATTTCGCGTAGCTCGTCAAGCAATTGAACGGATCTTAGCTCTCGATTTTCGTCTACTTTTCCAGCTTGGTTTGTGACGAATGCTACTAAAGTTGGCTGACTCCCAGATCCGCAAGGGGTAATGACCTCCGCAGTCACTTTAATCTCCGCAGGGAGATTAGCTTTTATCTGACTCTCGATCTCACCCAGCTCGACTCGTTGTCCACGTAGCTTGACCTGGGTATCTTTTCTCCCCACGAAAATAATTTCACCCGAACCATCCGGAGCATACATTCCGAGATCACCAGTCTTGTATAGACGCCCACGGCGACCAATATGCTTACCATATCCCGCAATAAGCCACGACGGATCTTCAATAAAAGCGGCGGCAGTTTTATCGGGATCATTGAGATAGCCTTGGCCTACAATTGGGCCTTCCACAAGCAACTCACCCACTGCACCTACTGGCACCAGGGACCCACAGTCATCAGGATCAGTGATCCAAATGACTGAACCATTTCCCGACCCAATAGTAACGTAGTCTCGGTTCGTAGCCGCGTTACTGTTAACGGTACATCCAATAGTACACTCACAGGGACCATATCCTATGATAATCCTGGTGTATTGTCCCCAACGCGCAACATCGCTTATGGAAGCCGCTTCCCCCCCAAGGCCGAGGCCTTCGAGGGATTTTATGACATCCAAGTCTAATATTCGAGCAACGGAAGGGGTGAGACCCGCATAATTGACCTTCATTCGTCGCATTGCTGTATTCAGATCATTGAGTCTCTCTTCGTCGGAAGGAATGCAGAGACAGCCACCATTGGCCAATGTCAATAGCATGCTGTCGATACTGACATCAAAAGCGTAGGACGCGAAATCAAGGACTCTGGAATTTGTTGTATATCCAACTGCTTTGGCCCGAGGGAAGGCACTACTTGAATAGCTTTGATGGGAAATCTGAACTCCTTTTGGCGTGCCCGTACTCCCAGAGGTGAATATGATATACATTATTGTAGAGGAAGGTATAGCTGGTAGCTGTGGAAGAACTTGTAAATTTGAGATACCCGCAAATGTGTCTTCTCCTAAAACGACAATATTTCCATTTGGCACAATGGACGCTGATAAATTGTACTGGCTGCGAGACACAACAATGGTCTTGGCATTGACTTGTTTCGCCATGTTTTGTAAGCGGGCAAGCGGAAGCGCTGGGTCCATGAGTACCATAGTCCCTCCTGCTTTCATCACAGAAAGCACCGCTATAATAGTCCATTTCGATTTCTCAAAACATATTGGCAGGAATTCACCCAACTCAGCGCCCTTTTCTTTTAGCAAACATGCTAGAAAAGTCGAGTACCGGTCCACCTGAGAATATGTCAAACTACCATCCCAGGACTGAATAGCCACTTTATCTGGATATTTTTGGGCAAGCTCGGAAATTATATCGTGCATACAATAGCTATATGTTGGAGGCACTGACTGATTCCACGACCATATCTGATTCATATCGGTTGTAGTTGGTCGAATAAGGTCCTCAATAGATACATCAGGGTTCGAAATACATTTTCCAACGATGTCAATCAGTGTGTTGACATAATGTGTTATCGTATATTGCGAAAAAGTTCTCGAAGTGTCCAGGGGCCGTATATGGAGATAGCCATCTGTATAATACGTCTCGAGACACAGCATGCCCTTTGCTCACTTTTGTCAACCACATTGGATCTTGCAAGTAGATTGCAATTCACTTACTCACCATGTTGTCATTATCTTGACTCTTTTTGAATCGACATATGCTCATGAGGAGTGATGTGGGCTCTGCGGATGCCTTATTCGAACCTGGTGTGGTGCTTGTAACATGTTGTGAGATTGCTATGGCAGCCTGACCAGCATTACTCTTCAATGATACCTTCACATTATCTGTCGACAGATATCCGCTAGATATTTCGCGTTCGACACCTGGCCCACGTGTCTGGTAAACCCAATCATATTCAACCTGCCTATCTTCCTTTACCCGGAGAAGAACTAAAAACCATGAAAGCAACAATATTTCATCTTTCATTCCCGTCGGAGTGGAATGTTGATGAGCGGCAAGGCCATTGAGCTTGATTCTCTTGAGGTTTTCATTATCTCGTAAGCTCTGAGATGCCATATTGTTGTGTCCAACATCTAGCTGGTCATAATGATATGAGCCGGTAACGTATGGATGTCTCATTTTGCTCTGGAATGAGGGACAGTTTGATGTCAAGAAGATTAAACCGATGGTTTCCTGTGGCGGTAGCGTGATATTATGGCAGACTGAAGTGCTCTGTGAAATACACCATATAACTATAGCTCTTTTCCACCAGATAATGTTCTGCCAGAATCGTAGTAGCAAAGAACCAGTTGTACATACATCAATGGTGTGTTAAATTGACCGAGAACGGCCATGTTAATAATTAGATGTAAATTTTATTATCACTAATTCGTTATATTCTCTTACACCCACATGTAGAATAGTGAAATATTTCCTTATCCATCATAAAAATTGCCTCAGGGGTGTCGGGAAGCAGAGTTTAGAGCTACTACGTATACACGGTTGAACTAGACTAAGCAAACGCTCGTTGCATTCAACGCTGCAGTGTCCGCATCCAGAACGCCGAATAAAACAATTGGTTACGTGTTAAGTTCACTTTGTATCCACCCAAGCCACGACATTTTTACGTGTTTGGCGCCTGCCATGAGATTGTCATCATTTGAGAGTTCTTTAACACCGCGACGAATATTCGCTACACAGTGAATATGTTACTGTATCTCCACAGTAACGACTAAGTGCACAGTATGTACGCTAATACCCTGGTATATGTAGGCCCCTCAACGCTAGCGTCCCACCAGTGATGAATAGTTGAAAAGACTAAAGCTTCTGCCCCGACGATCCACACCAGCCGTAATTTGGAGTCAACCGACCACGATTCTAAGCTGCTCTGCCCGATTCTTGCCGGGCCGCGTTAATGGTCGTATGATCTGACCCTAGTCTAGCGAGAGATAATCTAATCAGATCCGTTAGGTTATGGACCCTCCCAAACACCACTTCTTATCAGATGCAACGGATTCTCAATAGCTCCGGTTTATTCACATCGGTCGTTCGGCATGTTTCCATTTCCATCTATCCCATAGCAAGCTAGACTATTATTGAAAAAATTTTCTCTGGTAGTAGTCCGTTTAAGATATGAGTGAATAAAAGCGATGTCGGGTGTGTACTGGTTTGATAATGAAACACGCCTTTTATCCCTGGCGTGAGAATACAAATTTGCTCCTCAGCTCTGAATTCTGAAAGACGTGATCCTCCGAAAGCCTCAGCGATCGGATTATACCTCACGTAAGCGAAAGTCCTTCGCTGTTCCTCCAGTATTTCGACATGTACATGTACTCCAAGTTCTGGCCCAAAGGAGGGCATTCAGGCATTTTGCATCATTATGTAGGTTTAACCACCACTCTTGTATATTCGCAAGCTAATAGGCCCAAATATCAGTCGGAGACTCTTGTCACATTTGAATATACGTCTGGTAGTGCTCATCAACCCCACAGTATTCTGTTTGTAGGCGGGCTGGGAGATGGCCTTGCTACGACATCTTATACAGCTGACCTCATACGAGCGTTGCAGCCAACCGAATGGTCGTTCTTCACACTTAATCTGACATCATCATATCAAGCATGGGGCCTTGGGCATCTTGATAGAGATACCGATGAGATTGCTCAATGCATAAGATATATCAAATCTTATAAAACTGCCAAATTTGGGCGCAGCAAGCTTATCCTTATGGGCCATTCAACGGGTAGCCAGTGCGTAATGCATTATCTTATTCGGCCCAACCCTCATACGATTATTCCACCATTTGACCCTGAACTCCATCACGTTGAGCGCCTAGCTCTCGATGGAGCAATTATACAGGCACCAGTATCTGATAGAGAAGCGATTCAGTGGGTTTTGCATCATGGGATTGGAGGAAAATCGCCAGGCGAGGTTCGAGTCATATATGAGAAACTAGAAGCCATGGCGAAGGAGGCTTCCCTACAGATAACATCGTCCGATACCATGCTGCCTATATCGATGACTCCCCAGATTGGATATCCACCCAATACTCCGCTCAGCTGTCGAAGATTTTTAAGCCTTACCAGCCCAGAAAGCCCTAAAGCACCTAGTGAAGATGATTTGTTCAGTTCAGATCTGACTGACGAGCAGCTCAGGAAGACCTTCGGAATGATCAAGGAGCAAGGATTGTTGAAGCATAAGTTGATGGTCTTAATATCCGGGTCGGATCAATCAGTCCCAGATTGGATTAATAAGGAACAGCTGCTGGCAAGGTGGAAGAGTGCCACTAATTTGAACCAAGAGGCTGGAGTATGGGATGGGGAGCATAGTGGAGTGATACCAGGTGCATCTCATGCTTTGAGCAATGATGACCAAGCAGAACCACGAAAGATCCTCGTTCAAAAAATGCTTAGTTATTTACAGACAGTAAAACAATGACAAAGTATCCAATTATTATTCGTACTATGAGAAATTTATTATTTAAAAAAGTTTATAGTATATAAAAGTAGCTATTACTCCGCTACTGTTTGGTGTAATACATTCGCTCTATAGCTCGCAGATTTTTGAAGTAATTCTTCATGCGATCCATAATCAACGCACTGACCTTCTTCAATAAGAAAAATTCGATCTGCCTTTCTTATTGTATGTAGCCGATGAGCAATTGCAATAATGGTAATCCCTTTGGCAGCCTTTTCAAGGCCATCTTGCAGTAGCCTTTCCGACTCAGCGTCCAGAGCACTCGTCGGCTCGTCTAAAATCAATAACCTAGGCTTTCTAACAAGGGCCCTCGCAATTGAAAGCCTTTGCTTCTGACCCCCTGAGAACTGGTTGCCATTCGGCCCACAGAGAGTCTGGTACCCATTTGGCAAATCTTGTATAACATCATGAATGTTGGCGAGTTTGCATGCCTCTTCAATCTCTTCTTTTGTCACCGTATGCCCTGGTTTAGCTCCAAGGCTAATGTTAAACTCGATGGTTCCTTCAAATAAAACATTTTCTTGAGGAACGAGAGCAATTGTATCGCGGAAAGACATATCATGACTTGTTGTAATGTCAACTGCATCTATCATGATAGAACCAGACTGCGGAATGTACAACCGCTCAACAAGTGAAATGATCGTCGATTTACCGGCTCCACTTGCGCCTACAAGAGCACAAAAACTACCTGCCGGAATTTCAATGGTCAAACCTTTTAACACCTCGACATTTGGTCGAGCAGGGTACGAAAAATGTATGTCGTGGAACTGGACACATGAAGCCAGAGTCATGGCTGGTTGGAAGGCCTTTACCTCACTTGCCATCTCAACGTCTTTCTCCACTAAAGAGTTAATGTCTGAATGGGGGTGACGGAGACTGCCTTGCATCTTCTCTGACCCTATATTGATAAGACTCAAAATCCTTGCCATTGCTGCCCGGCCATTGGAAAGTTCAGGAGCAAGAGCAAACATTTGACTCCACAGCAGCGCGCTAACAAGTAGAGAAAAGACGACAATTAGAAACTGAGTCTGCGTATAGTTCCCTGCAATAATTTGTTTTGCTCCCCACCAATATGCCAATGCATTAACACAGTTCCCCAAGAAGTAGGTAATGGCCTGCCAACAGCTCGCTTGAAGAGTGACTTTAAATGTCTCCTGGCGAGGGCCTTTGAGCGACCGCCGATAAACATTCAGTGTCTCCTGCTCAAGGCAAAGAGACGATATAGTCTTGATGCAGGTAACTGCTTCCGTGCCAATATCGACTGATTTAGTGTATGCATTTTCGTGACGCTCTTCGAATTTACCAAGGACACGGAGTTCCATGAGGCCAGCTCCAAGGAGAAGGGGCACCAAGGATAGACAAACAAGTGCAATTTTCCACGCAATAATATGCGTCAAAACGATTGCCGCCAAGAGGTTTATAGTAATCGAAAAGAGTGTGCCTATAACGGAACCGCTTAAGCCAGCCAAAGCGTTACCATCTCTAGTAATGTAAGATAAAAGTAAGGCTGGCGTTCGCCCATTGGATTGATGCCATTGGAGGTTTTGCTCAAAGAGTGATCGAAATGATAGTACCCGCGCTGAGTAAACTACTTTTTCAGATACCCACCCAAACCCTGACCAACTGACCATATTAGCGAACAGTTCAATGATTGCGAGAACGAAAAACATGAGCCCATAAAATTTTCCACTTGATCGAATGCTTGAAGGGCTTTTGCAAATGTTTAGGCTCCCGACAGTATTTCCAAATATCACGGCTTCCCCAGAGAAAGCCCCTCCGACGATGGTTGAGCCTATCAGTGCGACAGCAATAACGAGAGCGTGTGGCCGCAATGCCGGTGCATATCCTTTCAGCAATTGCCACAAAGATAGCGGCGGTGCCTCAAGCTCATCTTGTGATTCTGTAGGTTGGACTTCTGCATCCTCCCTGGCACTAGATGAGAACTCAGATCCCGTTGAGCCATCAAGATCGCTATTCGACAAGCTTGTTTTTGACTTCTCAGCGTCAGTGCCTATTATGGAGTCTTGATCTGACCTGCTAATACTGTCGCTTCTCACGGCCGTTTGGTTATTCCTGGTTTCATTTGGCAATGCTTGTAATCTCACGAGATCAGCGTATGCTCCATTCTTCGCCATCAATACTGAATGGCTCCCTTCCTCCACAACACGCCCCTTGTGCAGCACAATAATATTATCTGCATTACTAATCGTTGATAAGCGGTGTGCAATAGTGATGACTGTTCTACCACCAGAAATTTTGGAAATAGCTTGTTGAATTCGCCGTTCGCTTCGTGAATCTAGAGCGGCGGTAGCTTCGTCCATAATCAGCACAGCAGGATCTTTAACAAGGGCTCTTGCTAGAGCTATTCTTTGTTTTTGACCACCACTGATGAGTCGCCCACTTGAACCGACAATTGTACCATAGCCGTACTGTAGCCCTTCGATGAATGAATCTGCATCTGCAAGTATTGCAGCTTTTCGCACCAAGTTTATGATTTCTATAGCTGCAGGGCCACATTTCTCAGCAGAAGATGAAAGATCTTTGCCTTCTCTAGCTTCAGCTGCTATCTTTGCAGTAATAGAACCAAGAAGTGTAGGCTTCAAGCGTGAATGCTCAGGGTTACTCGAGTTAACCAATCCATGTGCAATATTTTCTAAAATTGAGCGATCAAGAAGAGATGGCTCCTGTTGGACTAAGCTTAGGAAGCTTCTCATATTACGAGTATTGAGGTGGCGAAGATTATGGCCGTCAAATAGAATCTCCCCTTGCGTTGGATCAAACAATCTTGTTAACAGGCTTGCGATCGTTGACTTCCCACTACCAGAGAGGCCAACAATGGCTGTATGCTTTAATGCTGGAATAGAGATATTGATCTGGTCAAGGACGACGATCTCGGGTCTAGAACGATAAGAGAATGATACATTCGTAAACTCAAAGCTACCCGTCATCTGAGGTATAGTAAGACCAGAAGTTGATGTTCCATCAATCAATGGTTCATGATTCATGTCCTCACGAAGTTTTTCGAAAGATGCCACAGCAGCCATAAAAAGGTGAATAAAGGGCGCAACTTGACTCAGAAGCAATGTCGCTAGCATGATCACATGTTAGCACGACTATAAAGGGCCTTTCTCAGATCTTAACTAACCTTCAACAAGGATAAAAATCACGGTGAATATGGAACCAACAGTGGCCCCTCCAGAATTTTGACTGACCAAGTCCGCAATGCTCCTGCTTCCTTGCCAAAATGCTAAGGCATTGGCAGAATAAGCAACAAAGTACAGCACGCCAGATTGGATTCCAATAGCCAATGATTTCTTCAAACCTTCCCGTTCTGACGACTTAAGTGCTTCAGAGAACTTTTGTTCCAGCCGGAAATTTGCACCGAAGGCTTGTACCACGACGATGTTAGAAAGCGCCTCGGAGGCGATCGACGCAGCAGTCGCGGCATGATCTGACATTAGCCCAGCATATTTCTCGATATAGTGGCTGCCAACGAATGACATCAAGAAGTAAGCTGGAATCAAAGAGACCAACATCGCAGCGAGATGATAATCCTTGATGAAAGCAACAACGTACGCTGTCACAAAGAATGATAGACTTGATAAGCATATTCCAACCTTTTCGGATGTACCAGAACGAATTGTCTGGATATCGGAACTGAGACGAGAGGCAACTTCCCCCGGGGGCAGAGTGTCGAAGTATGAAGACTCTTGTCTAAGGAGGTTCTTGAGATAACGTTCCCTGAGTCTTTGCGCTAATCTAGCACCGTACGTACTCCAGCAGAAGAGATGGGCACTGATCGTGACAAATTGGGCAATAGCCAAGTAAAAAATTAAGAGAATCTTGTTGTTAATTCCGCTTTGAAGGCTGGATGCTGAACCGGGCGTTTCGGATTCATCGCACGTCGCAGAATTGAAATCGTTAAGGAGTTGACCGAAGATGATTCCAATTAATGGAAACGGAATGCCGGACGCTATTGCACACACTACGCCTGATAACAGCATACAAATGTCAACTTTCGATGGATTTCCAGCCAATATTAGGCTGGGGTAACCCCCAAGTTTGCGCGCCAGATTCATGGGAGCTCAGAAGAAAACGGTTTCCGCCTACAACGTAAGATCTGCTGTCTCTCGCATCCGAGTAGAAGTGAAATGCTGTTATTACGGTCAGTAATGAATAATCGATAATTTCGTTACAGGACCGCGTGCCTTATAATTCTTTGATAGAACTCTCTGTGTGTTTTAGAGAGATCGAGGGCCAAGACCGCCCAATCAACCACCAATTCTGATGTATGGAAGACTCCAATGGGATAAGCGTAGCGAAGTATTCGATTAGTATGAATGTTCATCAAGTATCACCCGACATCGGCTACCCTGGGCCACTATTAAACGTAATAGTCAAGCCTCGTATCGAATGCTAGGAAAGTGTGAGTTCGGAGTTCCGTGTAAGTCGGACATCTTTAGAGAATTGCCGAATAGTCACGTAGAGACCCACACCATGCGTTTTATGACCTGGTAACCTATGCATTAGCCAAAATACGGAGTACAGAAGTTCCACATAGCGTAAGTAGGGTTGACACATTTTTTTCCCTAGCGCGAAAGTAGTGGGCAAAAGCTAGACCTGTATAGAGTGATTTTGCGGCACTGGACAATGGCCGTAAGGAATTGACTAGAAGAGAGAAGAAGGAGAAAAAAATTCCACATAAGTTATTGGGGCAGGAAATCAGAGCATTGAACCAGCTAGCCTAATCATTTATCTACCATCCCCAATAACGAAGATGTCCTAACACCTTACAAAATTATGTACAGTCAAATAGGAGGGATCAAGCAGGCCCAGCACCAGAAATCCGAGAGGATGTCTTTTGAGAAAGTATATAGTAATTTATGTAGGGCGAGATAATATTTGCTGCGCTATATAAGCAGCGTGTCCGTAGTACTAAACTCGCATGCATTTTTGGCCACTGAGAAAGAAAACTGGATATAGATCAACTTTCCGACCCAGTAGTACCAAAAGTTTTGGTAAAGGTGCACCATGTAGAGTAAGCCGATATTTAAAGCTTGGCATTCCATGCTGCACGATCAGCAGATTCTAACGGTCGCTCTCGTCCGTCCCAGAATAGTGGGCACAGCTGAAACCATTTCTCCCGGCTACAGATCGAGTGCACTGACCGTTTATGACCTAAGTCAACATATTTGCCAATAGTAAGGCCCTGAGAATTTTCGTAAGATAAAATTGTCGCTCCTGTGGCTCTAGGCTCTCCCACCACGTTTGCCGTTCGTGGATCGTCTAAGAAGCAGTAATGGATGCAACTTGAATACCATGCGTTGACTCGCTGCGCGCCACGGAATGAAGCATCGCCGACAAGAGAGTGGCGTCCGCGATCATAATCCCCAGCATCATAATGGGCACCGTAGTGGTCTTCCTACGAAAGAAATAGTCAGTACTGAAAATAGTCAAGGGGGGAACTATCAGATGAAGTATTCACGCTGGCACTTACTTTTGCCCAATAAAGTTCATAATAAGCGAAGCGGGACTTGTCAAAGCATCCAAATAGACAAAGAACGTGAGGGTCAAGATGTAATCTGCGTAAATATTCTCTATGTTGCTCCAGAGTTCCAGTTTCATTCCAGCCCTTGGCGACACGCGGGTCATTCTGCCACTTATTAAAAAGCTTCAAATGCTCGTCGTCTTGCCAATCAACTGCTTCAAGAGAAAAATGTGCACCAATTTCTGGTATATAACGACTGTAGACAATAGACCTTGGGGTCGGCTTCGGTCGACGTATAGGGTGTCGTGTATAGACTGGCTCATCCGGGAACTTGTTTGTCATTTGGTAGAGTTCGGGCATGATTGGGTACTGTGCCAAACAGGTTCGTAAAGTATCGTCTGTATGATCTCCTACAACCCAGATTGGTCGAGGACCTGTCGGCGAGGCAGCGCCCTGCCAGAATGCGCTCCGAAGAATTAATAGATCATTCAAATATCCGTTTGCTGTTACAGCGTTCTGTGGCTTCGGGTGCTCTATTCCTAGGCCAGTAGCAAGCAGCTCTCTCCAAACAATTTCTTTCTCTTCGCCATATAATGTGAGTCTAAAGTATTCGCATGCAGGATAAGCCAGATATATTGCATGGACGACATTCCATATTTGGCCTAAAGTTGGAGAACTGTAACCAATCCACTGGAAGGTGGTAGATGGACTTCGACGTGCTCTGGCCCAGGGACTGTTGTCAGATGCAGGCGGGCACTCATTTTGATGTGGAAACACCAAATCGTTCCACGATAGGGTATCAAGATGTAACGGTTGTGGTAGGGGCCTAGCGTTCGACACCTCGCCGTCCAATGTTAAAATGAGCTTGGTCGGCGTGTTGTTGCCAACGGTGCATACTCGAAATGTGGTCAAAAACGGATGCGGGAGCTTTACAAGAGGGTATTTGGTCTTTGTTACAGTAACAGATTCCATTGCTACTGACGCGTATTTCCTCTCGTGGCGTAGAGTTCCTGATTAGAAGCGTGCACTTGGGTCTTGATGCAATCTGATCAGTGGGAATACGACGTAAATAAATACAGGGAAATAAATAATAGAAAACATAGCTGTTGAAAAAGTTAACCCACTAGCAGCATCCAATGGCCCCAGAAAAGCCCTACTCCGAAAGTGCCATATCGAGGTGATGGTCTGTATCTGTAGTGGCTTGGGACTATTGGCGGCACAAAATGCACTAACGAGCGTGTACTGCACGGAAAAGTACGAGGGGATAAAAAGCATATAAGATCAAGGGAGAACTATACCTCGTCAAGGGAATCCACACGCTCTAGATATCAGCTATGTCAGCCATTCAACTACCATCTTCTCCAATGTCTTTAAAATCCAAGCCGTTGAAATTCAAGCACTTTCAAGTGTCATTTCCAGAGGATCATATTGTTCAAATAACTCTAAACAGACCCGAGAAGCTCAATTGTGTTGATAAGATTACTAGTCAGGAGATCGCAGATATTTGGAATAGCTTTGACCAAGATGATAACTTGTGGGTTGGCATTATCACGGGCTCTGGAAGAGCTTTTTGTACTGGGGCGGATCTACAGGGCAAGCTCTCTCTTGTGACATCTGTCTAGAAAGTAACTGACGTTTGGCAGAATGGAACAGAATGAACGAGAATGGGATAATCAATGATATGGCTGCACCTGGCCTTGCCGGGCTGCCGCGTCGGAATGGCAAAAAACCAATCATTGCGGCTGTGAATGGCATATGCATGGGGGGTGGTTTTGAGATGATAGCAAACTGCGATATGGTAATAGCTTCATCATCAGCTACTTTCTCACTGCCTGAAGTAAAGCGAGGCATAGTTCCAGTAGCCGGATGTCTGCCACGACTTACCCGAACTATTGGCCTACAGCGTACTATGGATCTCGTTTTAACTGGCAGAAATGTCAGCGCTAAAACACTACATGAATGGGGTCTTGTATCTCAAGTTGTGGAGCCAACAAGCGATGTTGTCCATGCTGCAATTCGGGTTGCTCAAGAGATGTGCAGTAACAGCCCGGATGCTTTGGTTATTGGACGTTTAGGCGTTCGTTTGAGCTGGGAAGTGGGCGGCGTGGAGGACGCCGTATCGATGCTGGCCAATGAGTGGTATCCTCGCCTAGTCGGTAGTCCTAATTTTGCCGAAGGTATTCGGGCATTCGTAGAGAGGCGACAGCCAAAGTGGGTGGCTTCAAAGCTGTAAAAAAAAATCATACTTCATAGTAAGATAGCTCTGTTTCAATCATCTATTAGCTCCGTATGAACTACGGAGTACTCGGCACATAACTTCGTATTTCCGCTGCAAGACAACTTTGATCTGATAAGATGAGAATAATGCGGCATATCTTATCAGATGGACAAACACCCCATTGACCCACAAATGTTAACCCACTTATCCACGCCGCCCAGAAAACTATTGAATCCCTACATAGCTAGTTTTTTTCCTTTAAGTCTAGGGAAAATAGTTTCGGTAGGTGTTTGAATGGAGTTACTCGTTGGTCTCTGTTGCATTTACTTAGATCGCGGGATTAAGCATCGCACAAAATTGCAGCAGCTATGATAAAGTACATAGAGCAACGCAGTTGTACACACAGAGAGCTATTGGAAGAAAAAACGAAAAAACGCATAAACAATCTTCAACTTCAATTATAGCATTTTCCACCTTCTAATATACAATTGTTCTTCATTAATTATATAGACTAGTTATTACACTTCTTTAACACAATCCGCTCCATCGCTGAGCCTTGTACAGTGCATTTTTAATGTATCAATACTGTATCACTAGCGTAGACAGTATTGTCTAATATATTTCTACTGTAACAGCGATTTTACGCCAACAAAATATGCCCACACTGGGTCCTCATTAGTTAGCCCCTAAGAACGGATCTGATAACTTTTTTAATTAGGTCCAGGCCTGTTTGACTATAAGGTAGTACTCGCGCATCGTACCTGGGTGATGACATGTTTTCCGTTTAACCTCACTAGTGGGACTAATATCAGCCGAGTTTGACTACCTTGTTGCTAGCTGAGTAGTTCGTATAACTCATTAAACAAGTGCAAGGGGCGGTAAGACACGGTACAGAGTGTCCCCATAGAGTGATTTTTTTTCTGGCTCAGTCACACCCGGCCAGAAAAGGCCACAGCTCCGTTACCGGACGAAAAAGTTTTGTATTTCTATATCCAGTTACCGCAATATTACGTATTTGAAATAACTGATACCCGAGTAACCGACCTGGACCTTGAACTTATGGTAGGCTCTATACCATAAACTGTGTCACATTAAGAACACGTTGCTACACCTAAAGTAATAGAACATCTAATAGTTTTTACTGTAAATACAATGGAAACATTGCTATGAAAGTGATACACATAATTGGATTGGCTATGGAATGGTGACCAGTTCCTGGATTGCTGTTTAGACGAAATGTGAACTAGCATAGGGCATTCGCATTAGTTTGCCCAAATCGTCTTGACTGCCTTGGATTCTCATAAATGAAAATGGGTAATACTACATGCAGCTGAAGTACCGTTAGTCTACCATCTGCAGATAATGCGATAGAGTTATGAGATTCTTAACACCCAACTAGCTGGATAAATATATGAAGATCCGCAAAAAGCACAGCTAGTAATACCACTAAGGGCCGAAGGTGGCGCTACCTCCTACTTGTGTGCCATTGTATAAGGGTAGAAGCCTCGCTTGCGCTATTTTCTCCAATACATTATTTACAGAACAGTTATTCTCTTGTATGAGCCAACATAAAAAAAGGTCCAGAGATTGGATTTGCCTTCCTCAGCTATTTGGTTAACCCGAAGGATTCTTGGTTACCATGAGCGCAGATGACAAGAACATTGCGGTCCTTGCGACCGATGATGCAGTTATAACAAACAACAATAGCGATTCTCAAATGGAGCTTCCAAACGAAGAGGTCCAACGAGGTGTGCAGGATGTTGAGGCTGTGACTCTCACCTGGTCGAAGATAACATTGATTGCTATTTTCCTCAAGTAAGTCCTTGTGTGCTATTCCAGTACATTATCGAAAATACATCTAACGCAGCGGCTTCCCTAGTATCTGGCTTCTCTACTTCGTCAATGCGTTTCAATCTACCATTCTCTCCAATCTACTTCCATATGCTACGAGCGCGTTTGAGTCGCATTCACTCTTGAATGTAATTTACGTCGTGGCTGGTGCCATGTCTGCAGCGACGTACATGCCTCTTTCAAAGATTATGGATGTCTGGGGTCGAGCTGAGGGCTTCCTTATCATGACCATCTTCGCCACTCTGGGCCTGATCCTTATGGCCGCCAGTAACAGCATCGCCACCTTCTGTGCTGCATATGTAAGATACAATTATACTAATTTCTGCGCCAGCATATATTGGATAAACCACGGTTTCTAACATCAATATATAATAGGTGTTTTATAGTATTGGATTCGGGGGCATGACCTATGCTGTGGATGTTATTACAGCTGATGCATCGCAATTAAAGAATCGAGGACTAGCATATGCTTTCACATCCTCTCCCTATATTATTACGGCATTTGCTGGTGCCAAAGCATCAGAGGGTTTCTACAATGATATCAGTTGGCGATGGGGCTTTGGTGTCTTTGCGATCATCTTCCCAATTGTAGCTTCCCCTCTTTACTTCATCCTGAAGATCAGCCTTCGGAAAGCCGAGAGACAGGGATTATTGACCAAGAAAGGCAGCAACCGGACAGTATTACAGAGCATCTGGTTTTATTGTGTAGAATTCGACGGTGAGTGATGAAAACACTTCAATGAAGTAAGACCTGAAAATACTGATTTATGAATAGCGATGGGGGTTTTCTTGTTCTCTATCGGTCTCACTGTGTTCCTTCTTCCATTCAATATTGCCGATTCTGCCCCGAACGGCTGGGCTTCTGGATACATCATTGCCATGATTGTTGTCGGTTTTGTTATGCTAATTATTTTTACCGTCTACGAAACGTTCTTGGCGCCTACACCGCTGCTGAATTGGAACCTCTTGATTGATCGCACAGTTATTGGCGCGTGCCTTCTGGATGCGACATATCAAATCTCATATTATTGCTGGGCCAACTACTTCACGTCCTTCTTGCAAGTGGTTAATGACCTTAGTCTGGCTGAGGCTGGTTATGTCAACAATACCTTTAATGTGGTTTCCGGAGTGCTCTTATTAATTGTCGGCTTCATGATCCGTAAAACTGGCCGGTTCAAGTGGCTGCTATATATCGCCGTCCCGCTCTATATCTTCGCACAAGGATTAATGATATATTTCCGTCGGCCCGATCAATCTGTTGGCTATCTCGTCATGTGTCAAGTCTTCATATCAATCGGAGGTAGCATCTTTATCATTATTCAGCAGATAGCTATTCTGGCCGCTGTTGACCATCAACACGTTGCTGCGGCCCTTGCATTATTGAATGTGGTCGGCACCGTTGGAAATGCTATGGGGGCTACTATATCTGGAGCTATTTGGACAAATACGTTTCAAAAAGCACTTGAATGGTACCTACCAGAATCGGCTCTGCCCGATTTGGATGTCATTTATGAAGACTTGGACACGCAACTCAGCTATCCTGTGGGAAGCGCAGTGAGATTGGCAATCCAGAAGGCGTATGGTTATGCACAGACCCGAATGCTTGCTGCTGGAACTGGCATCATGGGGCTTGCATTGATATGGATGCTACTTATTCGAAACATTAACCTCACAAAGGTAACACAAGTTAAAGGCATGGTCTTCTGAGTTGAGAGAGAGGGCAATTAATGTGAATTTGGCAGTTATTAAGTAGATAGCTTTATAAATTAAAAGTTGGCTGTTTTCTCCACCTTTGGGGTCAGCCCAAACATTTATTGGAAGAGTAGCAAAACTGTCAACCTACAGGGTAGGCATCCTACACAAGCCGTATATATATAAGAGGTCCTGCCCCCGTTCATGTAGATAACTCAATCAAGGCCTTTTATCAATACAAGAATACACCTATATCACCTATTTTCTCAAACAGCTGATTGCAGTGTAATACTAATTGAGTATGCATTAAAAATTAGATATGTCGCTAGAGGAACTAAGTTCCTCATGTCCCACTCCCAGAGTCTTTTTCCTGGATCAATTATAAGTCTTGGTGACCACCGTGTAGATACTCAATCAACATCTTGCGGTAATCAGCTTCTATCACGTAATAATTTCAGGTCTTGCAACAATCATAAGGGATGATTGTGATTGTTTGGCGTGAGTTGGAAGTGTCACCATCGCAACGATATCAGCAATTCTGTCATCAAATATCAAGCATTAATCAACCATCCCTGTGGCTACGTGCGGGAAAGCCACCCGGTATCATGGTAGTCAGATTATGTATGTTGAGTCTCTTCATCTTTGTGTATCCATCTCGTGGCCACTTTCAAGCTATTTCGATATCAATACACGAGACTAGATCATATGCAGCCCACTCTAGGGCAACTGACAATTAATGGGATCCAGTACACGTAAACCATACTTAATCCCTATACCGGGTAGTATCAGCGACTAAGGCTCACAGCAGAGGGGATAGAGCCTTTGATGCAATGGAGAGGAAGGGGTTTCCTACCTCACCTCGCATCTAGCTCTCCAATCGTGTACTTAGAGCCAGTTGGGTGCGCCTATAAGATTATATATTGAGGTTGTTGTCATCGCGGCCTGGGTCGCGGCACTAATCAGATATGTAATTCTAACAAAGATCGACACAGACTACTGAAGCATTTCTATAGTAGCTATACAATTGTGAGGGATCCCAATGAGAGTTAAAAAGCAGTTCTGTTGTGTGGATTTTCGTGTTTCCAAGAAAGAAGCATCGTGGGGTCTTTATGGCTTTTAAGCAAGGGATGGACGACCTCGTCAGTGGGTAATAGTCGTCCTATATAATTATATATTTACTAGTAACTCAATTTGGTAGGTCGAAGGGGCTAGCTATAGTAATAACGCATTGTTGGAGAAAGGAACTCGTGAATCTGCACAGTTTGACCAGGGGAAGACCCAGAGGGGGCATTTCAATGTTACCACCAATTAAATATCCTATTTGTGAATTCCCAATCCAGGCCGAGAATATAGGGGAGATATGAAAGTGAAGAGAGTGAATAGTGCCGTGGAAATATAAGATGAGCTATGGAGTAGAGAGATAGCTGCATGTTTGCGGAATAAGGTCTGAATAATATTGCGGTAATTAAAACATCTAGCGACATCATGAGCTATGAGTATAATATGATCGATAGCAACGTGCCGATTCTAACTACAGATAACCCCCCACCCCCCCTTTCTCTTTTTTTACTTTTTTTAGTAGACCGTGTTTTGTAGTTAGTGCAACACTTCAAGATTTGAAGCCTTTAATCCGCATTCTAGAGCCATCATACCCTTCTTCATATTTAGTTAGTGAATGACACGCAAACTGCAGAATGCCGACCAGAACCTGATGACCACACTTTTTAAGGAAGGTCTCAAGTACGTATATTTAGTTCTATTGAAATAAATATCATTCATTTTGTACTTACCAGACATAATTTTCAAGGAACTGCTGAATTATGGCAAATGTTTTTGTGCTAGAACTATGCAACATAAAATGGTGGCCCGTATCATTAATGACTTGTGACTGGAATAAAACTGCGTCGGGGAAAAGGAAGCTAGAATTAATCAATTGATCGGCGCAAACGCCGTTCTTAGGATTGCAAAACAAAATATCCTCACTGCCCGTCACAGCAAGGACCTTGCCGCTGAATCCAGACGCGGGTTGTAAACCCTCCACAAGACTGCCACCCTCACCACACGTCATGACATCCTCTGCTTCAAAGCTCATCTTTGGGATAGCGGGGTCGTAGTTGCCACTGTAAAATATTTCTTCATGGCCGGTCTCATTACTTGCAGTGATGTAACCCAATGGGTATCCTTGGAAGCGATCAAAAAGCAAAGCGGCTGACTGCATTTGAAGCAACAGCATGGGACTAGGCAGTGGGACAAACGCCGACCAGCCTGTTAGAACCATTGCATCGACAAATCCAGGGTCAAATCTGGCTGCAGCGACACCAGTGATTGAACCATAAGAATGCCCTGTAAAGACCACTTTGGGGAATGCAATTCCCAAAGCATTGTTTGTGGACCGGAGAGAGGCTGCGATGCTACTGATCACTGTAGCTTCAATAGGCATCTGAACAACGGTATTAGGATCCGGAATAGTGGAGTTCCCATGCCCAGGAAGGTCAATGGCCAGGGTTGCGTATCCTCGAGAAGCAAAGTATCTCTGATAGGAAAAACCGGAAGCTTGAAGATTCGGCACACTTAGAGCATCCCAAATAGTTCGGTCACATGTGTTACCATGAGCCAGTAGTTGAATCGGGAGGGTTTCTGGATGGGTCGCACCAGCAGGAGCACAGTATTGGGCGCTAATGGAGAGAACAACAGACGTTGAAATCTGTCCAATTATGCCAGAAGCTCCGGTGTTCAGACTCTGAGCCACAAAATGATTGATTGAAGTAGCATTTTCAGGATCAAAGCTATTGCCAAAGTCTTCATTATTGGCAGTCGCTGAGACTGGGAACGTGACAATCTTGCACTCAATTGCGTCCTGTGCGGCAAAAACAGTCGCAGAAGCAAAAAGAAAGAATGCAGAAGAGTGCAGCATTTCCCTTTTATTTCTTTCAGGTTAATGATATTATTGCAAAGTCTGTTGGGGCGATTACTTAGAGCGGCCTGCTGTTTGTTGCTTGGTTCAACGTTATCAAATCAGTTTAACCAGATCAACCCCCTCTTATAATTATTTTTCTCCTATTTTTGACCCGCAATCAATCTCACTTTTGGCAGCTCCATACGAAGTACTTCTAGGACACTAGTGTAACCCTTGCAAATTGCTAACCATATCTATCTATCTTTAGTGCGATATTTTTTGGATCAATACTGAGTATACTGTATTGATATTGGCGATTAGCAACTATTACCACTCTATACTCTCTCGTGTTCGTACGTTCAAGATTAAATCAAGCTACTTACTCGTCTATGGGCATTACTTACATTATAGAGTGCGTAAGTTCAAGAAGCTATGATTAGTTGGCCAGCGAACTAGAGGGCGCCATTCATAGTAAGTGTACTGAGTACTCCATACTATAATTCTATATGAGAGTTATACCATTGCACATCCAAAGGCTCCAAGACCACGGCTGTTCTGTTTCCCGAGGATATGATCCGTGCACCTAGGGCTGACGTGTGTAATAGGCAGCATGAGGTAGACCCACGCATGACAGGGCACCTATGCACTCCTGACATGGTATGAACTCAAGCCTATTTCGCGCAGTGGTGGCGAATTCTGTACCATTGAAGAGGTTCGAGGAACCGAATTCCAGATGCCAAGCATCTTGGCATTTGAATAAAGCATGTGGTATCACAGAAAGCAAGATATCTTTTATCTTAGTCCATCCTTCATGAGCTAATCAAATACAGCTAAGTGGCTACCGGTAGTGTGATATTGCGAACAGCGAGATAGCGTACTATACGGAATACTCTATAGTGTTCAATGTCTTTCATTAGTCAATATGATTATGCAGCATGCCTACATACTCAACCGATACCACTCTTTATCTCATCTTGTACAACATGCTCGGTGAAGTATGCGGAGTGTGATTATTTGTGTTTTATCGACAAATTTGCTGAGGACTCTCACCAAGGTAATGCTTTATAGATAACATTACGGCGCCCGGAGTACCTCTATCAATGTCTGTACCTATGTGCGACAAGTAAGGAACAACTTTAGGGAGCGTCTTTGTAATTTTATGTGATGATATGTATCGCAACTACGTGTATAAAGGCATTAATATTATTACTAATAACACCAGAGTATTTGCAATATTGTTTTCCAATTTCTAGCAACTTGAATACAGTTTATTTTCAGAGTAGTACGATAATTTCATCATATTCAAACTTCCAAATGATTAATTATCCAACTCATATCTAAGGTATTAAACCCCATGTTATCCTGAACCACCTCCTCTGTAGGTATATTTTCCAGGATCCTTATAAATGACATATTGTTTTCTGCACTGGTGAAGCAACTTTCCATTGAATCACTCTGACAGGTAACATATTGTGAAATCCAATTCAGACAATGCTTGAAGAACTGCGTCATTTTCCAGAAGTAATCACGGCTATCTTGCCCGGTTTGAGTCAATGTCTCCATAGACATCATTTTGTCCCGAAGAGTTGTAAGATAAGAAGAAATATCTGCAAGCTCACGTAACTGGCCTGGCTCCTCCACATTAATATGCTCCAGTGTTACGACAGCAAGAACGAGAATAACGTAGAGGAGTTCTGATTCTTGGAAGAGGACAGTGTGTCGAAGGGTTCGTTTGGGCAAGAACACATATTCGTTAATATAATTCTGCGCCGCTCGCACACATGTGATGACTATACCAAGCCGTGGCAATGACGAACACCAATTGCAGCAATTGAGATTGCATAAGTCGTTGAGGGTTCGATGCTTTGTAGGAGAGTAGAGACTAATTTCTTGTATATAAACCTGTAGGTAAAGACATTTTCGTTGAATCAAGCCTACAAAGTTAGATTTGTGTGTGGTATTAGCGAACGTGTATGTTGGAGAATACTCACTATTGGCCTTGACAAATGGAGGAAATTGTTCCATGAGCCGTTCAAGCTTTCCCTTGAAAACATCTATCATGGCTTGTATCTGTATATAATCTACAGATTCCGCAATGCCTTTGTTATTGTAGTGAAAACAAAGGTCAACTTCCTCAGCCAGTTCTTGTAGTTGAACAAAGCATGGCAAAACTTCAGTATGTGAAAGGCATCTTAACAACCTACAGCATTCTGAGATGTTTCTACAAAACTTGAAATGAGTTGGCCTTCTCATTGATAAAGAGATGCTATGTGACAGGAATTATAAATGAGTTTGATGTTTAGGGATAAAGACGAAATCTCTCAGAGACTTACCTTGAAGAAATATAATAACATGCAATGAAGGTTCGCATCATTTCGACGATGGTACTGTTCTGCTTGCCATAAGTCGAATTCTCAATCATTTCTCCATGCTGGATTAGCAACTCCCTGGCTGTCTCGTCTGGGGGGCCGAGTCTGAGTTCCACTGCGATTGTGACAGCTATTTGGGATAGCTGATAAATCTGCTCTTTAGCAGAGTTGAAATAGAGGTGATTCCTGGTACGTTCACATTAGCATTTAATAATAAATGAATGACGGCGTCCTTCTTACCAGGTAAGAAATACTAGTAACCCTTGTAACAGATCTATGGTTTTCTCTGCATTAAGAATCACTTTTTCTGCAAGTATGGTCCGGAATTCTACCTCTAGCTGCACTTGAAGGTGGTCTCGCGCACAGGCAGTGAGGATTGCAAGGAGAACACATGGCCGCTCCTGTCGTAGGTACTCAAGGTCATCCTGAAACGGGAGCAACACAAGTGGGAATTCCGCCGAGGCGACAACGAAGTTCGCTAGGAGTTGGCTAGCTTCATCAGCAGTAAGGAAGCCTTTAGAAATTACGTCTTGGTAATCACTGGGCCATGATGTGGTACGTTCTATCTTGGAATTGTGTGTGAGAATCGTAGCCGGGTCTACGTTGGGTAGGCATTCGATCCTCGTATCTTGCTTTTCAGATATTGACGAGATAAGGGTAACCAACCCTTCAATCTTCTCTTCAACTGCTTTTGTTCTCGATTTGCTAGTTCATTTTTAGTCAAACTGTTATTATAAAGGGGCAAAACGAAAAAGCCTACGGCATCCGTTTAGCCCGTCGAGGCCGAGCAATGGCATGTTCAAAGATACAGACTGCCCCATTTTTGCTGCATCTGCACGCAATATTACTGATTAGCCCTCGTTTGTACCCACTGTATCACAGTAATTTTGTGATTACCTTTCACATGTTTGGGATGCATTCACCCTGTCTGTTTTGGGAATGCAGCGGACCTTCAAGCTTCTGCAGACTTCACAAGATCGGCGAAGATTACCCGTCCTCCTCTCGGAGTCGGCCACGGCTCTGAAGCCTGTAGCCTGGGAAGGCGTAGTCCCCTCCATGGGCGCGTTTCGATAATTCCGAATCCAAAAAAGGGTGATGCACTTGCTGCCTGTAGGAGGTTTCAACTTCAATGGCGTGTTCTAATAAGTTCTTCATTAGGTTTCCGCCAGGTAGGACAAGTACTCATAAGGTCCTTGAGCGAAAACGGAATCTCGGAACTGAAACATGCTCCGAGATTCCAGAGTCTGCTGCCACTAATTTAGGTACTCCGTACCAAGTGATTGGGTAGCATAGGTAGCAAGTGGTGACCAAAAATACAGGGAATAGGGAAATCCTGAACACACAAAGTGGTAACCATACACACACAATGGCTGGTAATCAGTCGGCATAACATGTGCTTCTGTTAGGATTTGTGTGCGGATATTCATTTTGCAGTCCCTGTTTTTTTGGTTACCGCTTGGGTAGGTAGGCAGCATGCACGGTGTAGACCCACTATAACCGTCTGCGGCTGAGAAATCAACGTCAATGGATGACTCCCGCCATTAGGTGCGAACGCTTTAAAAGGCGATTGAGGCCCAATTAGCCAATATATTTTACTGTGACAATCGTTCCTATATAGGACCTTTCTGGTCCAGAGTTTAGATGCATGTGAGTTTATTAAGAAGTTCTGGTTTATCTCTGCGCCATTGTCAATGCACCCCACGAATGCTTTTCTTAAGATAAGCTATTTAGTAGAATCCTCGGACATTTTCATGACAAAGATCCCATAATTTCTTGCCGGAATTTCTTGCCATGATTCCCTCTTGTACCTTTGGAGAGGTCCCGCCGATTTGGCCAAAGGGAACTATGAAACATCCACTTCTCTCCCCCACTTCCTCGGACAATCCAGCATATAGCTCTGTCAATGCACCAAATCGCGCTGGATGGGACATGAAATTATGCACAGTCTGCAGGTACCATGGTGCGTGGCGGGCAATGTCCGTCTTGAGAGCGCCCGGATTGAATGCGCAGCTAACGATTCCAGGATAGAGCTTCGCCATTTCGGTTGCAAGAATTGCATTTGCAGCCTTGCTTTGAATGTATCTCGCAGTGCGGCCCTTAAAGCCCTCGAATTTTGGGGGACTCAGCGCCCAATCATCCCATTCTATACCATCTTCTCCGGGAGGTGCAACACTGTTGCCGGCCCCAGCCCAACAAACCCGAACAGAACCCTTTGGCGTGTCAGGATTTTGCGCTGTTTTTACCATGATGGGAGTGAGGAAGTGCTGTAATAAAAAAGGACCGAAGACATTAGTTGCGAAGGTGAGCTCATGACCCTGCTTGCTTACGCTGCCTTCTGGAGCCAGCATAACAGCCGCATTGTGCCATATGATGTCAAGACGCGTTTCAAGCTGCAGGAATGTTTCTGCTGCTATCTTGACGCTAGACAAATCTCCTAAATCAAGCTTGAGGAAGCGGACAGCTTCTCCTTGCTCAGTGGAGCGGGATTCCATTCCCGGTGGAGGCTCGGATTTTACTATAAGCTCGATGGCCGCATCCCCCGTTTCCGAAGATCTTGATAAAAGATAAATTCTAGTCGCATTGGCGTGGTATAAGATCTTTGCTAACTCAATGCCTACGCCTCCTGTTCCTCCAGTGATAATAAAGATCTTAAAAAGGAAGATGTTAGTAAAACCAGGAATATCATAAATGAATAGTGTTCCTTGGATCCCACTTTATTCCTTAGACTGGATATGTCTTTTTCGAAAAGAGTTGGTTTTGTAGGGAAATAAGATCTCAGGAAAGTCGCCATGGATGATTTCACCAGTATGTATAGAGCAGAAAGGAATATTGGTATGTTTAAAATAACGCAATGGAACAGCGCACAGCCTTTATAGTAAATGGCTTAAATGACCTAACGGAATTTCGGAACGGAAAAGCTGAACCAAGCACCGGAATCTCCGAGCGAAAAGATTATACAAACCGGCAAAATATCTCGGAACAGTCGTTATTCACACTTCTCCATAACGGTCAAGGCTTCAATATCGCAACCTACTTATTGCAGTTGGTTTTCTTTCTAATTTAGAGACTAATGTGGTATATTCTATGATGATAGATAATATATTGTATACATGATGGCTTAAAATATCGTTGACGATTATATCCTACTTTCCACTATTATTGGCAGTACCAATAAATCTTGTGTGTGTCTGTGGGAATCCTTTCTCTTTCTTTCTTATTTCTCAATTCTTTTGTTTCCTTGGGGCGGTAAAGATAGACGAGATGCAGAAACTTGGCCCAATTCTTGCCTAGAGAGAAAGGATTTACTCGTTTTACAACCATATCCGACGGCGACATGATACTGTCACAAATTGCGACGTCAAAAGGCCCTGGCTGGGAAAATTACAAAGTGACTCGATTCATTGACCTAGAGAAATGAATCCCGAACATATTTCCACGGCCTCCCCTTCCATTCATCGGAAATACGGTAGACATGTGGTACCAATTTTCTATCCAATAGTGTTTGGCCATGATAGCAGTCTATCGGCACTAGCCACCAGGTTTTTCACCCATTACCAAGTCTGTCCTTTATACTTAACCCACAGTTACCATCCTTATTAGTCTAATGCTAGCCTCCTAAGAGGCTATGAGGGCGCTGTACGGCACTAAGATCCTTACTATGAAGACATTTGGGCATACTGGATAGTGAAGAATCCATCAGGGGAGCTCACAATGCAACCTCCGCTTTGGAAACGAGTCACCAGTTTTAGCAGCGTATATATGTAGCAAGTCATTTAGGAACGGGTTATAGTTCTATTTTGTGAAATCCTTAATGCAGTCCAATAGGTACCTCAGCAGGTACTGGCAATGGGGTATCCAAGGCATGTGTGTGGAGCAAAGGCTTAATGGTGGGCTAGCGCATAAAAAGGGATGAACTAGCAATGGCATTGAAAGCCATTTGATCATGAATATAAGTAAATTTGTTGTGTTGGCCACAATTGATGATGGCTCATGAAAGTAGAATATAACTAAAAAAAAAAATTGCCCATGTTGTGTTACACCGTGGGACTGGTCTCTTCATCGATATTGACGCCGAATGAGCTCACTGCAGTAGTATAGCTCTGATTAACAGCCTTACTAGCATAAACTCTCATCTCCTGTTCGTAAGCAGCAGTGACCCCAGGCTTAAAACCTCCAGCCTCATGCAGTAACTTCCCTAGTAGTGCAGAGTCTTGAACGGCGGTGTTGGCTCCTATCCCCCCAGCAGGCGTCATTGAATGTACAGCATCACCAATGACTGTTACGCGGGGCTCGTTAGGCCATTCTGGCACACCTGATGGTGTTGAGCAAGTAATCTTCCAAAATGCCGCCTCAGACTCATTCATCTCATCGAACAGAGGCTTGAATTGTGGGTGCCAATTATTTGTAAGTGATCTGGCAATGTCAGCCGCTTGTTTACCAACGATAGTATAATCGTCGTTGGGAACCTGGATTACGCCCGGCTGCCCCCCCATTGTCCATCCAAATTCGATATCGGGATCTTCCATTTGACCAGGGCGGACATTAGTAATAATAAAGACGGCACCGTCTGGGCGTGTCTTGTCCCGCAGGGTGAAAACACCCTCCCCCAGGCCCTTAAATGCCGTGGTAGGGGCCTGGCCGTGAATTCCCCTAGCGCCTGTATCGTACACTTTGAGCCTCCCGCCCGATAGCTGCTTTGCGACCTTGGAGTAGATACCCTCACCCCCGATAAGCATAGAACCTTCTATTGATTTGGTTCCGTCAGCAAACACAGCAATCACACCGGCATCAGTTAATTCATAACCGGTTACGTGCTTGGCCCATTCAATATGTTCTTCGCAACCCTCGGCAAATATTTTTCGCATGTCTCCCCGAGCGATACCGACAATCTTGCCGCCTCGTGATGATAAGCTCTCGGCGGCGGCATGTTCGGTTTGTTCTCCGGTAATCGCATCAAATGCAGTAAAACCAGTGCCGCCTGTCTTCCCACACTTATCCCAGAATCGCTGGAATGTTTGGGAATCTAGTACTGATTCAATAGCCTCGAGTCCTTCTGATGATAGTCGCAGTCGGTACCCTTGAGCGCGAAATGAAAATGACGCATCGCGCTCAAAGATTTTAAAAGGTATCTTGGATTGTCGTAGAGATTGAGCCAAGAGCAAGGATGCTAGGCCACCACCTGATATCAGAATTGGCTTGCTGGCGGACATTTGATATCTATCCTTGTCGAATACACAGTGCTGTGGCAAGCTAGGAGGATGGAGTACTTCTTGATTAACTTGAACATAGGTCCCGCATCCACATATTATGCACATTAGACAGGTTTTTTTTTTTTGATACCTGGAGCTATGCGCACGATATTACTAAGATCATCTAATCAACTAAATTGATTATAAATAATATAGATAGAGTGATAAGCTAGAATCTATACAGAGGACCCTACCAAAAGACTTATCTCACTGCCTATTTTTTCTACCAGCAGAATTCCTCTACACATTAGTTAAGCCGCATTCCAGCCCAATAGTAATAAAATCAACATTAAAAAACAACATTAATTTAAATAATAATAATAACTTTATTTAACTTAAAAATAGTCTTTTATAATACAGCTATATATGCTTAAGCCTTAACTTTAAAGCTAGCTGGCTTTTTTAATCAAGCTATTTATAAACTAACTAGAATTTATCTTAAGACTTTAAATTCTCTTCTAGACTAGGCTATTAAGCAAGGCCTTAATCTAGCCAAGCCTATTATTTTAAATATCTATATTAAAGATACTGCTTAATTAGGCTAGCTGTAAAAGTAAAATACTGTGACAAATCATTACCTATAGGGTTAGTATAAGTAGTAATTCCTAATTACCTGTTTATAAGGTTAATATTGG
>PXNZ01000126.1:0-18183 GCA_003012085.1 Trichoderma brevicompactum
GCCCTCCCCTCCTTCCCCCAGATTCTCGCTTGCGTCCAAGCGTTGCTGCCATCCGATCCATCGACGAAAATTTTCTCTTCGGTGTGATCTGATGCAGCTACTGATGCTGGGCTCCTGATCTGCAGGGCCTTTTTCCCTTTTCCTTGTCCGTGGTGATTTGTTATTTTTTATTTTATTTTGCTTATTTTTTTTTTTTTTTTTCCTTTTTGTTCAGCTGAGCTCAGCTTTTGCTCAGCTTTTGCTTTTCCTGCTCCTCCCTCATTTCACTCCCTTACTCCTTTTGCTTTCTTTTTTTTCATCCTTGCTTCGTTTAAGCTTCATTTTGATTGTTTGCCTGTATCTGTCCCGTCGCTGGCCTCTCCTGATTCGTAGCCACCTTGAACACGGGATATGGTCCTCGTCTCGACGCCCGGTCCCAAGACGCATCGCCATCATTACCAACTTCCTTTTTTGTGACGTTGTTTGTGTCGTGCTAAAAGCCTCAACGCTCTCTAGTCCCTCTGGCCTCTGGACTTAACCCTACCCAGGTAGGCTTAAGACGCAGCTGCGCATCGAGTAAGCGAACCTCTTTGGTGATGTCGCTCCAAGGCTCCGTATCTGCCCTGCTCCGCTCCGCCCTGGTTGACCTTCTCCTCTAACTATGCCCGCCGCAATGATCCCTCAGGCTTCTGACGACGTTCAACTTGGCTCGCCTGATGGTGTGGTGGGCTGCCGCTTAGATGGCCTGAGTCCTGACCTTGCCCTCAAACAGGCTTGGTTCTCCGTGCCCGGCCACCACCACGCTGGATCCTGGTGCTAGATCCCGAGCAAACCCGCTTGCTCAGTTGTTTTCTCGGGATGCCGCTGGGGCTCTGTGGCCGACTTACCAGGCCTGCTTGCAGGGATCTATGGTTAAAATGCTTCCGGTAGGCCATTGTCGTTATTCTTAGCCTCCGCCACAACAACAAAAGGCGCTCCGTGCTTGTACTCCGTGCTCCGTGGTGGCTACCGCGGGCTGCATACTTGGCGTGGGAGTGCTTTAGGTACACATGGATCTGATCCTTGTCCACCTTGGGTATACTTGTATCATGTCCTCCCAGACCGAAGCCCTTTTGATCCAACCTCGGCCCTGCCAATCTTCACATTCACCCAGCGACTCAGGCCCCTACCGCGGGCCTTGGCGTGTCCTGGCGCCTCTCGCGACGCAAATTGACTGACTTTGCGCTGAGCTCAGGCCGCGTTTTGGGCCGCTGGGGCTGCAGCCATTTTTGGTCTCCGGCTGCTTCTCCCCTGCCCACCTTGCTCTGCCGTTGTTGGCCTGCCACATCCATCTCCTGCTGGCCAACCTGGACAGACCCCGCGCTGCCGTTGCGCCTCTTTTCTCCCTTCCGACCTTTTTGTCAATTTTTTTTCCCTTGAATTTTTTTTGGCGGGGTTAACCTGGCCTTTAACGCGCCTCGCCGCCACACACACGCACACACACAACTGCACATAGGGCCGTATAGAGTACTCTGTACACACACAGAGACACGACAAGCGGAAGCGAAAAGAAGAAAGAAAAAAAAAAGGGGAGCGCTTTTATTGCGGCTCATACCCATCAAGTATACTTGCCTATCCGGTATTGTTACCACTTTTCTAACCTCTTGTCTTCTCTTCCCACCTCCTCCATCATCACTTTGTTCACATCACATCCCAATACACGCACGGCGCATACCTACCCAGTCAGTAGCTGAGCAGTGGGTATTATACAAGTTTGTCTGCCCTTCTCTCGCCCTGCTGGTCTTGTTTACTTTGCGAGACTAATCGCCCGCAATCCGCCCACCAGCTCCGCGCTACTATAAGTGCAAAAAATCTGCAACCTGCAGACTCCGATTCAGTAGCTCTCGCTGAGCTCACACAGCTGTGCGAATTACTGCCATAATTTGCGCGGTGGGAGGTGGCCCATATTCCCCCCGCCTCATCTCCGTCCAGCTGGCTCAGACTCTCACCATCTCGCTCTCTCACCTTTCTTCACCTCGCTTCACCTTGCATCGCGCTTTCTGCCCCGGGCCCCGCCCCCCGCCAATAATGGGAATTTGATCACCCGCGCCGGTCCGCCGTCCTACAGTCATGAACTCCGTCCATAGCCTGATTGACGCTCCTCCTCCAGCTCCAGCCGCGGCCCAGGTGGCCCAGCTGGGAGCTCAGGCCGGTGTTCACATCCACGACCACCCAGCTCAGGAACACCCTCAGCCACACAGCCAGCTGCAGCGCCTGGCCTCTCCCACCCCGATCCCGGTGCCGGCGCCGGCTCCGGGCCCGGGCCCCATCGGGGGCCTCTCGCTCTCTCCCACCACAGCGCCCGCCTCGGCGCCAACACCGGTTCATACCCCGAGGCCAGACGACCTGCATTCAAGGCAGCTGCCTCTGCCCTCTACGCCAATAGCGCATTTTGGTCCTATGGCCTCACCTCCTCTGAGACAGGATACTAGCTCGTCAATCTCAACTCAGGCCACCACGGCTACCCTGGCCTCTACAGAGACCAACAACACATCGTACAGTGCCGACACCTCCCCTAACCTGCACCAGTCCATTTTCTCCCTCAAGGATGGTTCCGACGTCTCTAACAGCCGTCGAACCAGCAGGAGACGTACCGGCCCCCTATCTCAACAGTCCAGAGAGCGGGCCGCCCTGATCAGAAAGCTAGGAGCCTGCGTCGACTGCCGCCGCAGGAGAGTTGCCGTAAGTCGTGGCCCTCTCCCCCCTACGCTTTATCCCGACCAGCATCTTGCGGCTGACACAATGCCTCCCCCTCCGCAGTGCCACCCAAGCCATCACAACATGACTTGGGAAGACGTGGTTAGCAAGTTTCACAGGTCACACAGCCCAGCCGTTCAGGATATTGCTCCATCCCTCGCCGCCGCTGGCCGGCCCCTCAGTCCCGCAACGCCCTTGAACACCGCCCAGCCCATGTTCACTCATGACCCCCAAGAGATGGAGATTGACGCCAGCGTCACGCCTAGCCATCACCACCAGCCTGGTCGTCCACCGCTCAGTGAGGCTCGCATTCGTACCCCTCTGCCGACTGGCCCCAGGCTGGAGAAGTCCCTTTCCTTGCCTGGCATTGAGAGCCTTAAAAACGACATTCAAAATAATGCCGCACGTATGCTATCTGCCACCACCCGTGGCCGGTACAACTCGGTGCAGGCCCTGTTGTTATTCTGGCAGGAAGATGATGACGCGCTGTTGGTCCAGAGTGCAGTCAGAGAACTAGCTGACGTCTTTGACAAGTACTATCATTATACGTTTCACATTCAGACTATCCCTTCCTCCTCGGAAAGCTGTAAAAGCTCATGGAGGTGGCTGTCGCGAAAACTCAACGATTTTGCTGAGGAGCGCGATCAGCGTGACGTTTTGAAGATCGTTTACTATATAGGCCATACTTATCTGGATGGCAATCGCGATATGGTTTTGGCAAGGTAAGACTCTGCGAGCCGTTAATCAATAGGTATTCTCGCTAACTCGTCTGTCCGGCCTTTAGCTCAAAGGATCCCGAAAGAGCCTCAACCATCCGGTGGAGCGGCATACAACAAATTCTCGAGGAGGCTTGCTCAGATACGCTCATCATTATGGATGCCGCGTATTATCCCCCATCTAGAATCGTACGACAGCAAGGCGTGCTCGAAATCATCGCGGCTTCCTTGTCAGAAGATCACCTCACGGCTCTCGATCGCTGCGCCTTCACTCGAGCTCTCGCCGAACAGCTACGTACGCGCGCAGCGCGCCAGACACCACTTTCCGTGGTAGAATTGCACTCTATTCTTCTAGCACTTTATCCAAAGATGGCCCGCGATCAAACTCCTGAGAGAGATATTATAATGAGCTTCCCCGCACCGTTGCACACCATGATGTCTGGAAACTCGAGGCTACCTTCGATATTCCTCTCGCCTGTTCAGCAAAGCAGCCCTCTGCGGAGCAGCTTCTCCTATGAAAACAGCCCACAGCTGCACTTGGCCATCAAACTGAATGATGATAACATTGACATCGACAGCTGGAACGAATGGTTGCGCATGATGCCTGAAGGAATTAAGGACATCAAGGTTGACGGCCCATTTCGAACAACTTTCAGGTAGCCGAAAAGAAGAGGGGGTTGCCGATGCACTATGCCGTTGCTTTACGCCTTTACCACACAGCCCAGTAGATACCTGGACGTGGTTTCGCGCCGAGGCTAGTCTATCACATCCCACTTATCATCCGTCTCTCGTATAGGCTTTGTTTCTTTTGTTTGTTTCAAAGTTTGGAGTTGTTGCGGAAGTTATCCCCCAACAATGCTTAAAACAGGCGCACCCATGCATACGGAGTACACACGCACACACATACATCCACCCACTGACGAGTCAATGATTAAAACTGCACATCATGACATTGTATAGCGAAGATTTGGGATTGGCAATAGCTGATTAAAAAAAAAAGAGAAGAAGAATATACTTTAACTGTACTGCATTATAAGAAGCCCCCAATTAGTGAAATGTAGCATAGGTAGAAGCTGTACATTCCTGCACGCCCACGGGGCGATCTACTGCCTCTACGTCATTGCTGTGCTGTGCGCGTGCCTTTTGTGTGTTTATAGATTTCTGGGTATGTGTATGCACCTCCAGCCAGTGGCGATTGGTCATCAGCTTTCGACTTGACAGTTGCCATTGCTTTGTAACTTTTCATGCGTGCTCCGTACTCATACATGCGTGTTTGTGTGGGATGCACACCCTGTCGGTTTAAAAACTTTTTAAGTTTTTAATAAATCACCAGTTCGATCTCCCGTCAGCAGCAATCGCAGACCAGGCCAGACACGCCCCCGCTTCACCGACGAACCACCCGAAGAGGACAACAGATCGCGTCGTTGCCCAGCAACTAGCAGCTGCAGCCATCTCCACTCTGCACAACAAAAATGATCCCAGCCTCCGCTTCCCTGCAGCATCAACACCGCCCAAGTCATGTCAACACTAAGATTCTTTTTAACCGCGTCTTTTGTTCCTTGGTAATCCAACACTACGCACATAGAGCACAAACAGCCAAATCAGACACGATGCGATCTCCACCCAAGCGCCAGACCAGGGCCAGGGCGGCCAAGGATCCTGAGCCGACGGCAACGTCAAAACCTACAAAAATTGTCACGGCTGCCGCAAAGGCAAGGGCATCTGTTCCATCAACTCTGACCGCGAGCACGAAGAGCACGGCTGCTAAGAGGAAGACGAGGTCTGATGACGCGGATGAAGAAGAGCGCCAGGCGTCGCTGGCTAAGCGGCCAAGGGGGCGCCCCCCTAAAAAGCCTGCTGAGGAAGAGGGCAAGGGCGCTGCGATAGCATCGACGACGACGACAGCATCTGCAGTTTCTGAACCAGGAAGAGCAAGTCGAGCTAGAGCAACAGTCAGGAAGGGCATTACAGATATCACAAAGGAAGAATCCACAGCTCCAAAGCCCGGGCGTGGCCGGCCGAGAAAGGTCGAACCGAAGCCTGAAGAAGGCGAGAATCAGCCTGAACCAGTTAAGAAGGCGGCCCGCGGGCGGCCAGCAACAGTAATGAAATCAGCCTCCTCAACCACAACAATAGCCAACAAGCCCCCTATCAAAAAGGTGGTCAAGTTCCGAGAACCTGACAAGGAGAATGTGGAACCCGCTGCAGCACCAAAGGAGCCTGCTACTGCGGGTATGCGTGGCCGCCCAGCACGAAGAGGTGGTGCGGCCGCTGCTCGAACTACGAGGCCAGTTACGAAGGCGTCAAAGCCCCAAGCCGGCGATAAGAAACCGTTGAGCCCCAAGAAGATTACGCAGTTGACTCTTTCACAATACGAGTCGGAGGACGAGTTGGCCTTGGAGAAAGTATCCACGAAGCCATTGGCAAAGGGTCCGATTAAGCCTCCATCGAAGAAGTCGGAGAATATTCCCATTGAAATCGAACATGAGGCCACAACTGTTGCAGTCAATACCGCCATGTTTGATCTACCAGAGGTGACTACAACATTTCTTGCATCACCAGCCAGACGGCCTGCTTCACCACCGCGAGATACTCTAAAATCTCCCGCCAAGAGGATTGCGATGCCGCTGCCTGGATCTGCGCTGAAGCTGAGCAATGACCCAGTCGCTCAGACGCCTTTTAAGGGGTCGACACTTCTTCAGTCAGCTGCCAAGCGGCCACAGTCTCCCATCAAGCCGTTCATCTTTTCGGCTCAGAAGGAGCAGGCAAGCGAGTCGACAACAAAACTCTCGATGCTTCAGTCGCCAGCGAAGCGAGCAATGCCAGGTTTCAAATCGCTACTGGATTCGCGCCAACCAGATCTCCCAACATTGGATGAGTCTCCTGCTGCAACTCCAACCCGAGCAGCTAAATCTTCAAAGAAGCTCATGATGGAGGAGGAGATTCGTGAGGACACCGAGGATGACCCTTTTGCAGGGCCTATTGAAAATCCTCAGTTCTCCATGCGCGTACCCATTGTGCCACCCCAGGATGCGGAATCTGATCGTATAGAGCCTGAGACGGAAGTAGAAGAAGAGGCTGAGGCTGAGGCAGAGGAGGAGGAAGCAGAGGC
Source organism: Trichoderma brevicompactum (assembly GCA_003012085.1). Classification (NCBI taxonomy): domain Eukaryota; kingdom Fungi; phylum Ascomycota; class Sordariomycetes; order Hypocreales; family Hypocreaceae; genus Trichoderma; species Trichoderma brevicompactum. The sequence goes on from PXNZ01000126.1 coordinate 6,544, forward strand.
AGAGGCAGAAGAGGAAGTACAAGAAGTTGTGGAGACGGAAGCAGAAGCCGCCGCAGAGGGGGGGTCAGAAGACACAGAGGAGGATGAGCCGCCGCAGGTCACAGAAATGCCGGAAACCCTAGCAAAGGAGGAAGAGGCGAATGAAGAAGAGGCGAACGAGGCAGTCGAAGAGAGCATCATTGTCGCGACAGAGGAGCAGGAATCAGAAGATGAAGAGGCACCAGTCGAAGATGAGGAGGATGATTCTGAAGACACTATGGTCCTTGACGAACTTGTCGCAGAAGAGGAATCTACCGAATTACTACCAAAAGCAGAGACTCCAGTACAAAATCCCCTCTATCAGCTTCGGCAGAAAGATCTGGACCCCTGTCATGATTTGAGTTCAGCCTCTGACTCCGAAGACGATACATTGCCCTTTGAAAGAATCACGGGCACTCCGTCTATAAGTGGAGAGAAAACGCCAAGGACCCGGGCCAGTCGCAGCCCAGTCAAGCAATCTCGCAGGTCTACTCTGGGATTCACAGCTCTCTCTGACCAGCTCGGCTCTTGGTCAGCTGCAAGCCCTGTCAAGAGCGCGCATTCATTTGCGGTTGAAACTGAGCCCGTAAGCGCTGAGGAAGATGAGAGCCCTGAAGATGAAATCGAATCATCGAATCAAGATACCCCCATGAAAAACGCATTCTCTAGCAGTGTCGCTTTGGCGGAAAACGTTGATGAGCAAACCGAGGACGTGGAAGCCATGATCACAGACGAGGATGTGGCTCTTGCTCAAGAGGCTAATGAGATGTCACTAATGGACCCCATGGAGAGCGAAGATGGCTCCAGTGCCCGCCACTCTTTCGACGACAGCCTGTCAGATGCCAGTCAAGAGTATGGGGACGAAAACCAAGTGCCGGTCGATGGCGCTGCGCCAAGTTTGCAGCCTCAGGCACCGCCGGTTACTCCCGTCGGTCGTCCAATGACACGGTCGTTCAACACAACCACCAAGGTTCCGCTTAAGCCAGCCGATGATTCAACGCCAAGTCCATTGAAAAAGAAAAGCTTCAGTGCCTCGCGAGCTGCTCCAAAGCGCCCCAGCCAACAGAGACGAGGCGCCCCTGTTGTATCTCAATCACCAGATAAGCCGCGGAGGCGAAGCTTGCGAAATTTTAGCACTATTTCTGAAGAGCCTGAGCAGCGCGCCGAACCATCCACACCAGCAGCGAAAATGGATATGTGGTCAAGCATTGGAACGCCGGCGCGCACTCCTCGGAAGGACCTCAATCCTAACCTGCTTCGCGGGGCAATTGTATTCGTAGACGTACACACAAGCGAGGGTGCGGATGCGAGTGGCATCTTCGTCGAGCTCCTCACACAGATGGGCGCCCGATGTCCCCAAAAGTGGAACTGGAATCCCAGCAACACGAACAACAGTGAATCTACCAAGGTGGGCATCACACACGTTGTCTTCAAAGATGGCAGCAAGCGGACCCTAGAGAAGGTCAGAGAGGCCAATGGGGTGGTCCAGTGCGTGGGTGTAAGCTGGGTTCTAGACTGCGAGCGCGACAACGAGTGGCTAGATGAGTCGCCGTACAACATCGACACAAGCAGCGTTCCTCGCGGAGGTGCACGTCGCCGGAAAAGCATGGAACCAAAAGCCATTTCGAACATGAATGGTTCTGTGGTGAACAGCTCCTCCAAGGAGAGGCGCGAGTCGGCACCTGCTTCGCCCAGCACGCCCAATCGTAGGCAGAGCAGCATCTGGATCCATACCCCTTCGGATGCGGGCGAGGAAAAGGAAGAGGAGGAGGTAGAATGGTCCAATCTGATTCTGACCCCTGTGCCCAAGACTCCAGCCCCGGAGACGGTTATGAAATTTGCTACGGAAACACCATCAAACATTGACGAAGATGAAGACGAGGACGACGAGGAGGACGCATCACTGACGAGAGAAGAGATGCTGACCCGAACCTGCCCTCCTAAGGCGCAAAAGTTTGTCCAGCTTGGGGGTGGCATCCTATCCAAGGATAAGGATGAGCACGTGCTGCTGCGGTTGATGGCCGCTCGGCGCAAGAGCTTACAGTTTGCTCCCAAGGTGGGCAGCCCCTTGGCCAAGATGTGGCGATGAAGGCGTGCGGCGATGGGGTATCTGTTGTAAATCAAAATCTTTATTTTGAGCCGACATTTTTGGCTCTCGCCTTGGCCGGTGGCGTCACATTGGCGGCTACGGCTACGTTATCAACGAAGGGAAAGGGACACACACATAAAAGCTTGCATTGGCTATTCGCTCACTTGGAAAAATGAGCTTTATGAAACACATAAAGCACTGGATGAACTGTATATGGGATGGATGGATGGCGTTTAGGATAACAAGATGTCTCGCATGGGCATTGTTTATAAGAGCATGCGAAGCGGACGGATATAGAGCCAGCCGCAATATTTATCTGAACGTAATGGACATTGAAGTAAAAACATGTTACTGCTCGCTACCACGTGAACCTGCCATGACCTGTTTCCGTCGCGACACGCTGCTGACGATGGAAAACGCATGCTGAATGTTCATTTTGTGCGTATCGCTGCCTTTGCTAACGCTTCTATGTTTGCTTTGGTGATATCGATGAATATAACCGCTGGATAGAGTATGGATTCCTCCGCCACCGGCCCCCATCCTTTTGCAGACGGCCACAGCATTGAGGGATCAAGACGCCGAGTACCGTCGAATCAGCGTGTATTGGTAGCCCCTGGTGTTTGTATCCAGCAGCAGAAGCGGCATTTCCCATCCAGTAACAAGTATTGGTGACGAGGACCGCAGCAATAATAAAAAATCATATCCCACGCTGATGCAGTACAGTGCACATGTTGTATTATAGTAGCTTGTAAGTTCTTTTGTTCCCCTTTTTTTCCCTTTCTCTCATAAACTCTTTCCCGCCGGTTTTTTTCTTCTTATCCCCTCGCCCAGGAGCGCAGCGCCATGACGGCATCGCCATCGTGAGCCTTGAGGAGTTCCGTCGCCTTAGCCTTGGAGATCTCGAGCTGGTCCACGCAGAGGGCCACGTCAGCAGGGTCGACCTTAACGTTCTTCTTAGCAGCGGAGGCGGCCCCGGCGGCGGGAGAGGCAGCGGGTTTTGTAGCCGCGCCGGCGCCGCTGCCGAGGCTGAGCATGGCCTTTGAGACGGCCTCTTGATCGATGTTAGCAGACGGGGAGGCAGACGAGTCGGCGGGGGTGTCGAGAGCGGCGAGGGCGGAGGCGGCCTTGCGATCCTCGGCGGATTGGGGGGGAGGAGGCTGGTCGGAGGCGTCGGGGGAAGACATTTTTAATGGTGATTGGTAAGGATTTGGGTTGATTATTTGTTTTTTTGTTGGTGGTGTTGTATGTATGTGTGTAGTTTTGCGTGGGATGTTTACATGGAGGGGGGATTGGAGTTATGAGCGAAAGTTTGTTTTTGGTGGTCGTTATAGTAGCTGGAAGTACCTGGGTACTTTTGGGGGCCTGGGTGAGCTCCTGTGGGGGTTTTTCAGAGGGCTGCTGCTATGTTTTGCATGATGCTGCGGAGTAGAGAGTACTAGAGGCAAGTACGAGGCGCGGTGTAAAGTACAATTGCACTTTTGATTGCTGTATTTACAAGTAATTTGTAGGATAAATAGAATAATTTCACCAGGGTATAGTTGATGTCTGTTATTCTCCCTACTTGAAGCAGTTATATGAAACTCATTAACACTGCTGAAACAGCTCATTCTAAATTTATCTTCAACCTAGAATGCTCTGTATGTTGGAGATGAAATCCTCACACCGTCATCACAGCTTACTCTCCTTCCTATAACCCTTCTTTGCCATTTCCCGTCTTCAGCTTCATGTTTGCATCTCCTTCCTTTTACGGGACCCCATCAGTTGCCTGATGTCGACTGCATTGAGAATCTGACAATCAGTTACCCTGAAGCCAGTCCTTCTCTTCCGCTGTCGGACGTAACACAATGGTGTGCTGACCTCCCCTTGTGCTTGGCATGGTGTGTTTGTAGCCCAGACAAGAGAAAGCAAACGGCAAGCACTTGTAAGAGATTCGAGCTAATATTCACCTTCTTTTCTTAGCAATGGACCGAATCCTCTCAATCAGCTGGAAAAGTGAGTAGCTGCAAGCAACAATAGGATGACTAATAATTTACGTGTATGCACCCCAGCCTCTGATTCGCCAATGCAAGGATCGTCGTCACTAGAAAAAAAGAAAGAAAAATTCAAAAAAAAAAAAAAGGTACGTACCACCCAGGTCGAACTGCAATCAATCAAATCGGCCCAGCAATAAGTGGCCGAACCTGGATGTCCCACTGACTCATATTTATCGAGTAGCATCTTCTGCTTTTTCCCTGTTGTGTCGCAATAACAAAAATAACAGCATATGCCACTGTGTTTTTGCTTTTTGCTTTCCTCTCAACAAGTCGGTAGATGCACACAGCGAGTTGTCGTTGGGCCGTACAGAGAGCGTTTGCTGCGAGGCAACTTGATTGTTGGATCCTGAAACCGACCTCGAGTGAGTTTCTATTGTCTAGCCCGATAGACTCATCTGTTGGTTGAAGCGCGGGTCTCATAATTTTTTTTCTGCGTTGCACAGACCTTATTGCGCCATATAGAAGACAATTGCAGCTCCTATCTCTTCAACATCAACACCGGCATCATCACCAGCAGCATCGTCAGTATCATTCATCCATCATGGCTCAGCAGCAGACGCCACTTCCCGAGGACATTTCCTCACAGCCTTGGGATCCCTCAACTTGGCGCTCAAAGCCCATCAAGCAGTCTCCCACCTATCCCGACCCTTCCAAGCTGAAAAAGGCCGTGGATGAGCTGACGCGGATGCCTCCTCTGGTTCACCCCAATGAGATCAACGCCTTGAAAGCTCACCTGCGTGAGGTCGCCCAAGGAAATGGCTTCTTGCTCCAAGGAGGTGACTGCGCTGAGCTCTTCGACTACTGCGAGCAGGGCGCCATTGAGTCCAAGATTAAGCTGTTGCTTCAGATGAGTCTTGTTCTCATCTGGGGCACAAACAAGCGTGTGGTCCGCATTGGTCGCATGGCTGGTCAGTATGCCAAGCCGCGATCAAGCCCGACTGAGATAGTCAATGGCCAGGAGCTCCCCAGCTTCAGAGGTGACATTCTGAACGGCTACCATGTCGACGAGCGTGAGATTGATCCCAATCGTCTCATCAAGTGAGTGTTTCATGCCTCATCCGAATTTTCTCTTGCACGCTTGCTAATGTCTTACCAAGAGCGTACCATCACTCTGCTGCTACGCTCAACTATATCCGCACTGCTCTCGCCTCTGGCATTGCTGATCTACACCGGCCTCTTGACTGGGGCCTGGGCCATGTCCGCGATCCAGCTCTCAAGGAGAAGTACTCAAAAATCGCCTCCAGCATTCAGCAAACGCTGCGTTTCCTGCAAGTCATCAATGCCCGGCCTGGCGAGCTCGAGACCGTCGAGCTCTACACCAGCCACGAGGGCCTCTTGCTCGAATATGAGCAGCCCTTGACGCGGCTCCTTGAGAAGCCGACTCATCCCGGCGTCAGCAGACCCGGCACGCCTCCCAGCTCATCCCCAACCATCAAGCCCGTTCGCGCCGGCAGCGAAGGCAAGGAGTATTACGATACGTCGGCTCACTTCGTCTGGATCGGTGACCGCACACGCCAGCTCGACCACGCTCACGTCGAGTTCTTCCGCGGCATCGCCAACCCCATCGGCATCAAGGTCGGCCCTACAACCCCAACCTCAGACCTCCTGGCCCTGCTCCGCGCCCTCAACCCTTCCTGCGAGCCGGGTAAGATCACCCTCATCACCCGCTACGGCGCCGGCAAGGTCGCCGAGCTGCTGCCGACGCACATCCGCGCCGTTGAGGACTCCGAATACCGCAGCTGCGTCGTCTGGCAGTGCGACCCCATGCACGGCAACACCCTCTCCACCCCCACGGGCATCAAGACCCGCCGCTTCAATGACATCTACAGCGAGCTGGAGCAGTCACTGCGCATCCACAAGGAGCAGGGCAGCTACCTCGGCGGCGTCCACCTCGAGCTCACCGGCGACGCGGTGACGGAATGCCTCGGCGGCAGCGAGGGCCTCGACGAGGACGACCTCTCGACCAACTACACGTCCTTTTGCGACCCGCGGCTAAACGAGAAGCAGGCCCTTGAGCTGGCCTTTTTGGTGGCGGATCACTACTCTCGTGAGCATAAAAAATAAGTAAAGTCTTGACAAAATGTAATGGTAGCATAGTTGAAAAGGGGAGATGTGTACAGATTACATGCAAACGAGATGATGAAGGAAAAACATACAGAAGAAAAGAAGAAAAGCAAGATGAAGCGGGAATTCACAAGCAAATCAAAGGAGGGAACGTATTTTTGTATATAGGTAGTTTACGAACTGAATGCCGCACTGAAAGGGGTGGGAAACGGCATGAGTGGAAAGATGAGGGAATCTCCAAAGGGTATGTCCATATGTTAAAAGGACAAAAAGCACAATTCAACATCATTTCAGTTTCGACATTGTCCATTTTTTGCGTCATGTCAATATACTTGGATTTGGTCAACCCCATTTCATCCACATCGCTGATGGTATCCCGTCAAACGCAGCATACGAGTATATACAAGTACGTATGTATATGTATGTATTCCACAGCTATCTCACTCAACTCAAGTAAATGGTTTGCGCACCCTCAAAAGCATCACCCTTCTCCAACTGGTGCCATGAGCTCACCGCGCCGGCTTCTACGCAAACCATGTTCTTCCAGCCATCCTTGGGCTCAAAGTCACCCATGCCGGCAGACTTGTCGACCCAGGGGTTCCACACGACAACATCATCGAGGTTGTCGCGCACAACGCGGAACTTGGCCTCACCACCATCGGCAATGATGACGGGGTGTCCGGCTCCCTTGACGGGAGTGTAGACGCGGTCGGTCTCGCCGGAGAATGTGATGGGATCGGAGGACTCGGTCTTGGCCTTGACACCGTCGACCTTGTCGTGGAAGGGAGATTCCTCGAGGCCGGTGACTTGAACGGAGGCAATGTCCTGCGTGCCCGAATTAGCATCTATTACGCCTAGCTTTAATGAGGAGAATACTGTAGTACCTTGATCTTGAAGTACGTGTGAAGCAGAGTCTGGAACTCAAATGGCACGTCGCCTTCGTTTGTAATCACCAAAGCCGTGCTCAGGCTGTCGCGGCCAAGCGTGACGCTGTAGAGGAGGCCAAATTTGTAGGGCCACAGCTGACGGGCGGCATCGTCAAGGTTCTCGGATGACAGGCCAAAGTCGAGCTTGACGCTGCTGGAGGAAGATTCGTTGGTGGACTTGCCAAGGAACTCCCAGCGGGAGTTGCGGGCAAAGCCGTGCTGGGGGAGCTTGGAGGTGGCTTCGTGGTCGGGAGCAGTACCAAAGACCTGAGGGCAAGGTAGTTAGAAAATGGCATACAAAAATATTATTTGAAGACCGAAAGAGAAGGGAAAGACAGGATAGAGCATAGCTCTTCATCCAAATCCTGCCAAGAGACAGGTAGGGAACAGTAGAGAAAGTACACATACCGGGAAGACCAAAGGAATGCCTCCGCGCACAGCCTTTGTCCCGTCCAGCTTTGCGCCCTCGCTCAACCACAGCTTCTCATCGCCGGAGGCATCCTTCCAGCTCAAGACGGTGGCGCCGTACAGGAGAACCTCGACGCTCTCGCCCGTGGGGAGGACTGCTGTAACGCGGGAGCTGCCGTCTGAGATGGTGACCTGAGCCTGAGGGGGCAGGCCGGGCGTCGTAGCCAAGGCTGAAGGTTTGTTTCGGCGGTCGACCATGATGATGCGATTGCGATTGCGATGTAACGAAGAAAAGGGTTGTTGTTGCTGCTGCTCCAGATAGTTTTATGAATGTAGGGAGACGCCCGGATGTCAGCAGCTTCGGGAGTTGCTGCAAATCAGAGGTAAGCTTCGAATGGGCTGATGCTGCGTGGTCGGCAACTCTGTAGCACGAGGAATTAGAACCAAATGACTAAAGCGTCAAGGTAGAACTTGGTAGAGCAAGCATCAAGCTTACCTGAACTGTACTGGAGAGGAAAAGGAAAAGCTTCAAAGCAAGGTGAAGCTGAAAAGGACGAGTGACTGCATCAGCATTGCTCCATATGGCGGGGTAGCTCGAGGGGCAGGTTGCAGCGTTGCAATTGCACCCCCTCGCCGCATTTTAGTATCCGGTACCTGGCCGTCCTTGTCGCTATGGGCAGATTTATGCCGCAGCTCTTCCGACAGCGGAGTACAGGTACTTTCCACCTTGCACCCTGCAGTGACAGAGGCGAATCGTGTAAGAGGACAAGCCTCTCTTTTCCAACTTATTTGAAACGCAGCCACTGCAGCCGGCGATGCTTGTGACACCATCGGCATGCAGATACATCACTATCACTGCATGGAGCCCCTCACCGTTGGTGACAAGAAAGAGATGGCCTGGAAGCGCATGCATACGCTGGCAAGCTATGGATAATACCGCCTAGTTGGGTATAAACAAGAGTCTTTCATATTTGGTCCGTGACGAATTCCTATTGGAACCGTAGTGACCTTTCTTCCCATCAAGCTACACCCGTTTACAGTGCCAATAACTGACCGACGATGTAATTAATAACTGAATTTAATAGTGGAATTGTACGGAATACGGAGCACGGCATCGCCATTTTTATAATATAGCAAGATGAACTAGATGAACTAGCCGGCGTGTGATATTGATAGATGGAGTAGATAGCTATAGATTGAGTAGATGGCTGTAGATGGTGTAGATAGCTGTAGATTAAGTAGATAGCCATAGAAGCATTGTCTAAATTTACAACTATTTAGTATTTATATGAGCGAAGATGTATTGTATTAAAAAGCAATAAGTTGGAAGCTAGAGCTAGATAATGACCGAGATAATATAGCAAGAGAATAAACCGTTTTCTTAGAAAGCAATGCGCAAAATAACTAAAATACATAGGAAAAAAAAATACAGAAAGTTTCTAGAATGAGCTGCGTACGTTTTCTTCCCTCAGTTTCTCGGCGTGAGGATTTGGATCACGTATATATTCTGGTGGCAGGTAGATTCGCCCATCCGCTACATCTACCAAGTCCTGTGGTTTTATTTCGCAATAGTTTCGTACTATTACGCCATCCGTTCGAGTAGGCATTGTGCCCAATAAATGGTATTCATTGAGTTCGTTTCCCGGTGCCCAGGAGCGAGCAGCTGCCTGGACACTTTCGCGACTACACAGTTCTCCCAAATGGGGTTTACGTAGAAGGAGTTGAGCCAAAGCAGAATAGAACATGCCTTCTCTGATGATTGCCGGTTTGTCGCAAAACTCCCAGCCGACCCTGGCTCGAGGGTACCTGTTCGTTTGCTGGCCTAGGTAGACCCTGATAATCTCATAGGCACAAATGGTCCGCGGTTCTCCTTGAATCTGACCATCAATCTGGTCTTCCTCGGCGAGAATTAGTGCGTACTTGGCCATTAGTCTTGATTCCAAGTATGAATCAAAACTGTTTCTACACGAGAGGATGTCCCAATGAACCTCAGCGGGCGAACCCAGGCGCCATAAACGCCCTATGGCTTGCAACATTGTGCCAACGTTATCTGGGAATTCGAGAATTATCCCATCTGTGCAGCAGGAATGATAGTTAATACCAAAAGAATTCAAGGCCATTGATGCAACAAGACATTCTGTGTCGGAATTTGGGTCTGTGAACTTGGACTGTACTTCGTCTCTCTGTGCTTGAGAGTGTTTGCTTCCAATTTGAAGAGTTTTGATACCAGCATGGGTTAATGTCGCTGATAGTATAGCCTGTGTTAAGGGGTGATTGCAGTAGACCAACAGTCTTTTCTTTTGAGCTCGGAGCTCGATGGCCCGCATCACAGTGTATGCGATTTTCGGTGCTTTGCAACAGATATACTTCAGCATCCACAGTCTATTGGGACCTAGACCGATGGCTTCGCTGGGTCGAGTGTGGTAGAAGTACCACTGAAGCCCTCCGGTTCGATCATGCTGTATAGCTGCATTCATCTCCGTTATGCTGGCTTCAGTCTCCGCCAAATTAATGCCATGGAGCCTCTCAAGTGCGTCGAAATCCCTCAGAAGATTGAGATTCCTCATATTTGGTTGGGTCAATAGTCTGAAATCAATATTCGTGGATGCCAACGATAAAATTCTTCTTGTACTTTCGCTGGTTGAGTGGGTTGGCACCTTGTTTAAACCAGGATTACTGCGGGGATACCGCAGCTCTTTTTCTGATATTGGTGAATTGTGGTCAGCCGATACAAATTCTCTCATAGCAAGGCGTTCGCATTCGCCATATTCCATCTCAATGGTTCGTATGCTCAAGCTTGGTATAGAATCGCCAGGAGATGTACAAATCCCATCTGGTAGGCGTATATTGCTTAACATCCCCCTTTTAATAGCCACCATTTTCAGAATTCTCCGTACTCCATCTGCAACAACATGAGAATCCCAATTATTTGTTTCTGCAAAGGCAGAGAAAAGTCTCGGATTCATTAGAAAAAGTGGCTGATCTCTATCCTCGATGCATGCAACATACTCTGTGGCGCGTTCTGAGGTAGTTTCATTAATTCTCATACTAGGGCCCTGGCTGGTATTGGTGTCTGGGCCACCATCAATAATAGAATTGGATCTGTTCTTCTTTCCTATAAGACGCTGCAGTGTTACGCCTTGGTAATTCTCACCAGGGGAGGCCGTCAATGTGTCCCACAATTTTGCCTCATACCAGATGTTCGGGTCCTTGGGGTCACCCTCTTCTTTGTGCTTGAAGGGCCATTCCTCATTCCAAAACAGAGAAATATACCCTAAACAATCTCCAAGTTGATTCATTAGAGGCGTTGCTGTGACTATCATTATTGCTTCCTTCTTGATTGCTTTGACGAGTTGATGAGCGGCTGATCGGCGATTTTTGACAAAATGCCCTGCATCACAGATACACCACATAAAGTCCATGCCTTCAACCTTCAGTCTTAGTTTATTCGTTGAAATTTCAGCGTCTAGATCAACAAAGTCCATAAGCGTGTATCCCTCTCCTGGATGGTTTTCAAGTTCCTCTTCCGCTTGCTCAATAGCCGTCTGCAGTTCGGGGTCATTCTTTGCTCGTTGCCTTAATTGTTCTTCGCTCGAAGAATTTTTGAAACCTGCATGGGTCATCCGCCGAACTGCTGTAGTGTAAGGGATAATAAGTATTTTGCGCATTGTCCGCTGGTCTTCATGTTGCTGACGCTGAATATTTACCCACTTCTGGAGCTGATCTGTGTCTCCTAAAATTGAACCTCGCCTTGACTTATTTTTAGTTGCCTTCGAGGTGCTGAAACACACAAAAATATCAACCCAACCCCCCCAAAACTCCAATGCTTCCTGATAAGCCTGCTCAACGGCGGAGGCTTGGCAAAATATGATGCTAGGTTTATAACGGAGCTCATTCACTGAAAGCGTAGGGTGGTGTATTTCGTCCTGATTCATCTTGTACTTGATCATGCGATGTAGCGCCAGTAAGTACTGTCGTGTTTTTCCTAAACCACATTCATCCAGTAACATCGACGCGTGGGCGGGACCGTTCATGGCGTTGAATAAGAACTCAGCGCCTTGTTTGCAAATACATTAGCATCCTTCGAGCAACAGAATACGAC
>PXNZ01000127.1:0-43430 GCA_003012085.1 Trichoderma brevicompactum
CCCCCCGCCCCCCCCCCCCCCCGGCGCAGCCCTTTGGTGCTAGTCTTGCCTTAGGGGTGCATTGGTTCATGTTGCCACGCCGCATCTGTCTTAATCAGTGAATACTTCCGAGTCTCTTTTGGCCTTCAAAAGCGGCTCGCCCTGCAGGACACGGGCGGAGACAAAGCAACGTCTGATGGAGACGCCCAGCGGTGCCAATTTTTGGTCCCCTGGTCCTTTCAAACAGCCGCAGCAGGTACCGTTTTTATCGATTTTGTGGTGATCCACTCGACACCCTGGGTCTCTCTAGCGAACATACCTTGTCTGTTGGGCCTTGTATTCTTGTGCAGGGTTGATTGAGCGAGGGCGGACACACAGGCATCCCCTCCCAGAATCAAGACAGTAGTAGCAGTAGTGGTAGGTAGCAGTAGTGACTTGTACCGCCCTCTCTGGAGCCTATCACTACGGTCGATCCAGCTACTGGCCATGGCAAAAGCAAAAAGCGGCGTATTAGTAGGCCATCGTTCAAGCCCGATCCCACAGGGTCTTGACACTCCATCGTCAAGTGCCAGAAGTACAAGAAGACCGTGCCCCTCGTGTTGACTCTCAGTCCAGTGTTATCCTCAAACCTATCCACTCCTTCCCTTCTCACGCAAGTCTTGTTCGCCTACCCTTCTGTTACCGTAACAGTCCATATCCCTCGTTACTACGGGCATCTACTCTCCCTCTTACCCAGTGTGTCTTAACTGCAGTTTCTATCGATTCATCCATTGTATCCAGAATACCGGCCTCGATTGTTTGGGGAGCTGGGCCATTGTGTGCTGTCTTATACACTTTGACGCGAGAGGTGAACTCGAGTCACTCTGGAACATGTTCACCGTTCAAGAGGTTCAAGAAATCCGCGGCTCTTCTCCAGCCAGACCAGCCAACATGCTGGGCATGGGCAACATGATGCACAGAGAAAGCTTCCTCCCTAGGAAGCTGTCTACTGAGTTCTTATCGTCGATTCCAAGGTCCCTACTCCACCCACAAACCCCTCCTGACTCAACCTCAGGGAGTCCGATTGTCAAGTCTGAAGGTATGTGTTACTTTGTAAAAGCTTATTTCAGTACAAAGTAAGTACACCGAGTGCTCGAACGCAACTAACATCTTGCAATAGGATCGTTCTCGGCTGCCTCGAGTATCTCCAGAGAATGCTCTCCGATCCCTCGTTTGACTCGCCTAAATTCATACGCCAACCCTTCTCCCATCAAGCTGCCTAGCCTTGAGCAATTCGACCAAGGTGTTGAGGCAATCGCAAGGTCGTATGGATCATCATCACGATCCTGGTCTCCTCCCTCGCCTCTTCCCACCCTCCGTCGTGGCTCCGTACTCCCTCAGCCATTGCCATCGATGCTAGCCTTCTCGATCCATGAGCCCAGTTACCCAAACTATGCCATTAGCAGCGATTTCTGCCCTTCAAGGTTGGATGGCTATCCCAGCCCACCCCCAGACAGCGAGGGGAGGCACATTAACCAAAAATACACGACAGAAGAGGGGGACTTCATCATCTACGCTTGGCACGACAGGAAGCTAAAGTGGCAGCGCATCAAACAAGACTTTGCGAGCATGTTTGGCCGCACGCCAGAGAGGACTGTCCAGGGCCTCCAGGCCTGGTACTACCGCATGAACCAGCGTATCCCCCTCTGGGATGACGAAGGCTGGCTCCTCTTTGAAAATGAAGACGACATGGAGCCGAAACACATCAGCATCAAGTGTCGAGAGAGAGACACACAGGAGCGGCCGATGGAGCCCTTGGGCCTCGCCCAGCGCTACCCTGAGCGAGCCATCCACTACTCTTGGGTCGACGCCGAAACAAAGCGCAAGTGTCGGGACTGGGGTGAGTTTCTCTTTGATTCAAAACGATCTCACAAATTCTCCGAGGGTGCTAATGGTTTCCTGCTAGCTGCCAAACGAGCCTCCCAATTCCGCGACCGCAGAGAACGACGAAAGAGAAAGGAGCAGAGGCGTCTAAAAATCTAAGCGACTGCCCTTCTTCAACTATACCATATTTTAGAAGAGAAAGGGAAGAAGAATAAAAGAAAAAAAATATATATATTGCGTCAGAGTGAGAGGGAGAGCGAGGCAGAGAAGCCCTATACTCTCTCTACGTCTCTTGACAAGAACATGGCTACCTATGTACTACTAATTGCTCTCCAAGAGGAGATGGCCACTCTTTCACATTCTGGCCGGCCGGCAAACATATTTCTTTTATCTTACGGCGACACATATAAACAGCCTTTTTCGGGCGGGTCGAGATGTACATGGAACAATGAGATGATGGATCGAGGCATTGAGCATAGGAGGAGAAGCGTTCTTTTGCATTTTGGATTTTTACTTTGTTTTTTGGGGATTTGGACTTGGGCTTGGACTTTGGACTTTGGACTTGGACTTGAATTTTTTTTTTTTTTACAAACTTTTCTCATGTACTAGTACTACTGCTGCGAGTATTGTTTCTCTAGATGGCTGGCCGGCGAGCCCCCGTCTTTCCTGCACATATTAGGGCCTTAATGAGGAGGATATGATGGTAACACATTTGGAGGGTATGGAAAAGGTAATGAGCTGGCTACTACGGGATGGGGTTTAGTGTGTTTACAAAAAATGGGCAGTATATCACATCGTATATTATCACAATCTATTACTATTACTACTGCTCCGTACATTCATCATCGTCATCATCATCAATCATTACTTCTCCTACTCCTCTAGACTGCCTACCCACCCTCTGGGTCCTTCGGGTCGCCCTGCATTGGTGGTGTGTGTCGTGGAACCGCAGTGTTGCATCTCGAGCTATCCCTTGCATCTCACGGCATTGGGCCACCGGCAGCCGAAATCATGTCCCAGTTTTCTTCCCTCTCTTGAACGCGTCAGGTTCGAACAAGTGCCCTTTTCCCAGGTCCTCGTCAACAAAGAAAGGGCATGTGACTCGAACGGTATCTCTCGTCTCCCCGCCAGTTTCTCTCCCTCCCCTACCCCTCCGCGGCACGAGCAGCCAAGCGAGCGAGCAACCAAACAAAACAGCCAGGCAGACACACATGGGATGCCTCAATGTTTGCTTTCGTAGTCGACCTCTTTTTTCTTTTCTTTTTGCATTGAGCACCCACAGTGGGCACTTTGTTTTAGGTTGGGTTGATCAAAAACGTGCTCGGTAGTAGTAGGAACAAAACATGGTCTTTTATTCAAAAGAGGGCCATAGTGAGGCCCCGGCTTCGTATTTTCCCTCTGTTGCTGCCCTCTCTTTTCCAACAAACCCAAGCCTGTGGGCTCAAAAGTGAGGCGATGTCTGGCGGTGAGCCATGTCGAAAGGACCAGGGGTGGAGGAATGCGTCGTCCAACACATACATACATATATAGGTGTACATGTACAACTATGTCAACTGGTGTGTGTATGTGCGTTATGTTGCATCATGTCTGCGAGGAAAATGCAGCCACGTGGGGGGTGTGAAAGCCTAGTGATGATAGGCGTTGTTACACGACCGGATTTTGTAAACTCGGGGAGGGGGGAGGGGCCGATATGGGATGCAGCAAACTTTGGAGGGGGCGACGATGCTGAGTGGGTTTTGATGGATGGCAGTGGGCGAGCAGGAGATGGAGGGAGGATCAGAGCAGGATGGCGTGCGTGAAGCTGCTGGGTATAACGGAGCAAAAAAAGAGCAAGGCTACATCCTATCGGGCCTACCGAAATGCTGCGTTGCGCTTCATGAATTCTCGAATACGGTCCATTCTTGCGTCATCGTCGTCATCGTCTTGCCCTTCCATGACAATTTCGTCGCTGTCATACTCATTGTCGTCGAATTCCTCCTCGTCTGAGGCATTGGCATTGCGATACATGTAAGCGTGACGATCGAATTCGTCCTCAGTGTCGACTTCGTCCTCTGGATAGTCTGCTGTGTAGTAATTCTCCGCTATGCACAAAGGTGAGGCTGTGTCTCCCGTGAAATCGATGCTTTGGGCAGTGGAGACTTACCATTTTCGTCTTCATCATCCTCAGCATACTCTTCGTCTTCATCTTGGGGCGGCCCATAAAATAGCATGCTCTCCTCTTCTCCATTGAGGACCAAGATACCAACATCGGACGGCAGTACATTAAGCCCCATGGAATGAGCTGGAATGCGAACGTACTCTTCGATGATCCAGTCCTCGTCATCCCCCTCTTCATCGCTGGCGTCCGCCATGGGTGTATCTGCTGTCTCTGCAGAGGGAACAGTTGGCGTTGCGGCATCAGGGTGACGCTCTTGATATCTCTTCACAGGGGCTTTGGGTTTGAATCTTGGCTTCTCTGCTTGTCTCTTTTCCACTTCCATGGCGTGTAGGTTCGCACCGATCTCGTTCAACACCCATTGATTCATGTCAGCAGTTATCTTGTCCATATCTTCGCCATGGCGATTGGCCAGAGACTGCGGGAGAGGCACACGAGCTGGAGGTTCTTGAGAAGCATCGCGCCGTTTTGCAACCCCAGGTTTCTTCAGATGTCTCTGCTCGATAGGCTCGTCGTAAGTCTTCGGCATCTCTTGCTCGGAGCCTTTTGTGATGATGGTGTGAGCATCTTTTATAACAAGGCTCTGGCGTGAGGACTTTGGTATAATCTTCTTGCGCCCAGTACGCTCGACAAAAATAGTTGGCCCATACCGCACATGCTTCGAGCTGGCCGGACTGGTCGATCCCTGAGTGGCGGACGCCTGTGCCAGCATTGCCCGCGAGACATGGAACTTGCGCTGTTCTGGAAGCTGTCCATCCGCAGGACGCTTCGTCGGCCTTTGAACATCGCCTGTCGGGCTTGGATTGTGACCATCGGTGCGTGTCTTGGTCGGAGAGGGACGGTCCTCAGGCTGCGAGACGTGAATCACCGGTTTGCCATCGCCGCGGCTGACGGCAGGGCCAGTCGCTGTTGCCTTCGACTCTCGTCGCTGGTATACCCAATTCGCCTCGCTGCGGTGCCGCTTTGCCCCTTCGTCAAGCTCTATATCATGTTAGAGGAGTGTCGATGCCGTGCGCTGATTGGCGAGCGAACTGACGAAGAAAAGTCACGGGGGAGTCGTCGTCCCGTTTGCGCTTGACCCGGATAAGTTGCGGTGGTATCGACATGGCTCGGATTTTGGCAAGCAAGATTCTTCTTGAACCAGGCCAGCACTGGATAGATTGGCGTCGGCTCGGAAGAAAAGTTGAACGTAGGCGGGTTGAATCAAATGCGACGAGGTCAACGAACAAAAAGGTTCGAATATTTTTTTTTTTTTTCGAGGTTACTCCTAGCCAGTACGGGCTAATAGATGCAGTACTCCATACATGGGCAGGTACCTGTTAGCGTTGTATGACAAATGACGTCGCGTCTCGTTACACAGAGGCTCAGTCCCCTGACTAAAACATTGTGTCTCCTTTGTTCTGTCGCTGTCGAATGCGAAATAGAACTCAGCGACAGCCTTGAGGCGCATGCTTGTGAATCGGAGTCTTGGACGTTGTTCATTTTCAACAATCCCTAGTATATACTCTGTAAAATGTAAACAATACCTGTCTACGGAGTATCTACCTTGGTAGTACCTGAGGGGCATAGCACAAGTAAGGTAGCGCTACGGTCAGGAGCATATAATAAGGCAAAGCCAGGTACATCTACCGACAGTGACGGTCTAAATGCCCCGGCGAAACAACGTTGCGGGAGGTACACCGTACTCCGTGCCATTAACCATCGAGCTAGGCCCAGTTCCAGCTTCTCCGCACAAGTTATCCATGGAAGATGTAATATGATTGGCCTGTCAACTCTGGCCCCCAGGCCCATGATATCACGCCTAGGCCTTACTAGGCAGTACTTGTCGCCAGGTTCAAGTAACCTTCCGCTATGGCTCGTTCGCCTACCAAACAGCAGACAAGCAGGTTTGCTGCTCCGTACGGAGTACAGGCGACCTTGTAAGCAGGATCTCCATTCTTCTACATGGCTTAGCCGCGCTGGTTACCTCACAAAAAAGCTGCATTGCATTGCTGCTCGGCTAGTGACTAAATGAATAAATACCGCTCTCCAATGCTGCTCCTTTCCCCTAGAAAGCCTCCTGGAGGCATGGCAGTTCGGGCTGCTTTAGACCTTACGCGACGCCCACGTCACTGCGAGGTGCCACGCACCAGCCATGACGATTCCATGAGCCTTACAGAGTCCAAAGCCACCCTCCATCTCTGTCGCCTCTAGCAAGCAATTAGCCTTTGGCACCGCCAGCAATCGTCACGGCCCGGCAAACCATCCAAGGCAGACCGCCAAGCGCAAAGCCGGATCTTGGACCATCTCAGAACTTGGCTTCACACCTGCACGAACTCGCCTGAACCCCGCATAAGAGAAGTCAGCGCTCTTGACTATTGGTGTCAAGTCAGCCCATCAACCCTTGCTCAACCATATGCAAGGCAGCAAAAGACAACCTCTCGTTGATTGAATCCGGTGGCGCGGTTTCTTATTTACCACTTCAACCCCCCTGTTCCATCGCAATTGGAATCCAGAGCAACCCTCTCCGCAAACCCCACCGTGTGTCGCCCAGCAGTTTGCGGCCAAGATCTCCATCGCGATGTCGTCCACCACGGTTCCTTATACCATCACTTACAGGAACCCTGGCACGGAGCCTCCCCTGTTCCTGGCCGGCAACTTTACAACGGTAGAATGGGGCCTCCAGGAGATGAACTTCTCTCGTGAAGATGGGGGCGAATATGTTTTTGAATCTCGGATATTCGTCGAGCCAGGAAGAGAGTACCAGTTCAAGTTCAAGGCTGGGAAAGATGGCCCCTGGATCTTGGACGAAAGTAGAACCACCGGTGAGTGTTTGTCTCATGGCCACAGTGGATTATGTTTCTCTAACAATAGATTATTCTTCAAGCTACGGACGAGGTGGGCAATCGCAATAACGTGTTGAAATTGCCCAAGGGTTACGTATCCAAGATCAAGGAAGATGAAGCAAGGAGGACTTCAACCCCAATTGAACAAGTCGCTTCGGTTGCAGCTGAAGTAGCGGACACAGCTGCAAAGCTCGATGAGGTTAGACTAGAGATCATATCTTTGATTTCCCCTTCAATACGGTAACACTCTAACAGGCCGCATAGGAAGACTCATCGTCGCCTCAAATCAGTGGGTCCGGAGGCGAGAGCGAGATCGATGAAGACCTCAAAACTCCATTGTTTGCACACGAGTGTTTCGGCGCCTACGAATTTGTGGACGATGCTTTGGACCATGACGCTCTTGACGACGCTAAGCTGAGACGTGATTCGAAACCAAAGTTGGATGAGTATGCGATAGACGACGTTGACATCAACGACCCCACAATCGAGCAGTTTCCATCAGACAAAACCTCCATCTTCGACACCCTACGTAAAATACAATCCAGTCTTGCTGAAGATCAAGTTAGCCTTGATTCGCAGCCATCACCTCGTCTTGACGGGAGGAGAACTAGCGTGGACTCGGATGATAGCCTCTTATCAGCAGGTTCTCTGAGTCCAGTCACTGCCAGAAGGCGAGAGAATCGCATGTCAACTGGCAGCGGCCGCAATAGGTCGTTGGTATCGCTAGGTTCCATTGCTGAGGAACCCAAGACCCCAGGCCCTGAGAATGGCTCCTATCCAATGGCGACATCCAACTACTCCAAGAAGGACTCTGGCCTTAATCGTGCCAAGAGTCCCGCAATTGAACAAGGCGAACACCTTATGATGAAATAATCCATGCATGAATGGAATTTCACTGCGGGGATGCAGCATTAATGGGAGGACGAATTTATACAATGGGAAAGCATTGCACGACTTAACATGACGTCAGTCTTTATATATATTTCGGCCAAATATTCACGAAGTCTCAGGCTTTTTTTTTTGTTGGTGTACTTTGCAAGCAGCCACTTCTCAGTGGTATTTTATTATTATCACCATTTCTTTTAAGAACCAAACAGGATGACAATCCCGTCTTTTTCTACGTAATATGGGGTGCAGAAAGCGGGTAGGGGTTGTAGTATTTCTTTGCTTCTATGCTTCGCGGAAGTATTAAATGCCAAATGAGAGAAATCCCTCTTTAGAGCGAAACTGTTCGCAAAGCTCTTACCATATAAGAATTATGTCGCATTCCAGGAAATTCCGTAGATTATATAAAAGAGAGCCTAAGATTGCCATCAACTTAACCTCGTTGATGTGTCATGATGGGGCGGCAGTAGAAGTCGGAGCCGGAAGGCCCATCCACGGAGCCGGCGCTAGCACTACCGACGCACTACGGAGTACATCATACTGATACTGATAAGAGTCTAGAAAAAAAAAAGCTGCAAAATTTCTGGATCTTCATCCCACCAAGCCACCGCACAGAGGCATTTCATAATGCGCCGCGCAGCCGCAAACTCGGTTTGCTTACGCTGCATTCACACAATCAGAAGCCGCCCACTTATACAGCCCTCAGTACAGCCATGTCTGGGCCAGCGCTTCCTATCGCAGCGAGTCAGGGAAAGACCCTCTCGCATGATTCTCGCCGACCAAGTACATCGAACACCACGCCTATCTCAAGATGACCGCAAGCCTCGCCGAGAGAGGGTCGCGGGGCCCTTTTCGGGTATGAACCGGACAGTAGCCAACATCGACCCTAGCCGTGCGTCACCAAGAGCACGTTCTGCGTATTCTGGTGATCGAAAATCGTCTCAAGAGGAGGATAAGCGGCGACCACAACACGATAGAAAGGCGCTCAAGATGCAGCGCGCGTTGGCGTCAGTTTCGTACAACAAGCGCACATCGGTAAAGGAGAGGATGCAGAGATACGAGTCGTTTGATCAATTCGATCTACTGCCTGCGCTAAAGAGCGCCGTTGTCGACGAGGTGTTCGCAGGAATGGTTGACATTCGGCCAACACCAGTACAGCGACTAGCAATTCCTGCTCTGTTAGGACAGAAAGAGCCAGGAGAGCGAAGGGTCAAATATGAGGGGCAATCTTCATTCTTGTTAGCGGCAGAGACCGGATCAGGCAAAACACTTGCCTACTTACTGCCTGCCATCGATGCATTGAAGAATGCTGAGGCGGAGGATACGGAGATTCAAGCGTATAAAGAGCGAGCAGAAGTAGAGAAGCAACGCCAAAAAGCCGCAGATTTCAAGGGCAAGCCCTTTGAAGAACCTCATCCTACCATGGCTAGGCCAAAGGTGGTTGTCCTAGTTCCTACAGCTGAACTTGCTCATCAGGTTGGACTCGTTGCCAAAAAACTGTCGCATGTGGTCAAATTTAAGACGGAAATACTGTCGTCAAACCTAAAGCCTCAGCAGATCCAGCGGAACTTGTACGGACCAAAGGGCCTTGATGTCGTAATCTCGACCCCTCATCTTCTGGCCTCGATTGCGGATTCCGATCCCAACATCCTCTCCCGAGTATCACATTTGATTATTGATGAGGCGGATTCTCTTTTCGACCGAAGCTTCTCTTCTGTCACCTCTAGTATTGTCGAGCGCTCGTCGCCGTCTATGAAACAGCTTGTCTGTTGCTCAGCAACAATCCCAAGGAAACTGAACAACTACCTGGCCACCAACTATCCCAAAATGATCAGAATCACAACACCAAACTTACATGCCATCCCTCGACGTGTTCAACTTGGTGTCATTGATGTGTCCAAAGACCCATATCGCAATAACAAAGACCTAGCGTGCGCCGATGTTATCTACACGATTGGTAGAGAGGCTTCGCAGCACGAAAATTTAGTCAAGGACGAAATTGATGTCCGCCGAGTCATGGTCTTTGTCAACGAGCGGGAAAAGACGGAAGAAGTCGCACAGTATCTTCGCTCAAAGGGTATTGACGCGGAAGCGCTACACAGGGACACCCCGGAGAAGCGTCACGGCGAGATATTAGAAACCTTTACGACTTCTGAGCCACTACGAATCATCGCGCCTTCTAATCCAACGCGCCAACGGTCACTGTCAAATGTCAAGGCCTTGGTAGTGACTGACTTGGCTTCCAGAGGCATTGACACGCTCGCCGTTCGACATGTCATCTTGTATGATGTTCCTCATACGACTATAGACTTTATACACCGCTTAGGTCGCGCTGGTAGGATGGGACGACGAGGAAGAGGCATTGTCCTTGTTGGCAACGATGATAGGAGAGATGTCGTTGCCGATGTGAAGAAGAGCATGTTCATGGGCCAGGCGCTCATTTAGAAAGTAACGAAGATTATGAGTCATCAACCCCCTTTTATGGTATACTACTTGAAATATTGTTACAACAACAAAGGGAAAGGAACATTCTATGATTGGAACCCCGTGTACAATTAGCTGCATTGATGAATTAGAGATGAGCAGGCTCGAAAGTAATATGTGTAAGATTGTGGTGATATAAGGGACAAGTCTCCAACAAAAAGAGAGAGGGATATAATAAATTAGGTGTGCATGTAATTAGCTTTTTTTGCATTGTAAAAATAAGTACTTGGTAGTGCTTCGTGCTTGCAAAAAAATGCATTCCATGGCCACAAGGCTAGTTGGTACGGTTTTAGGCAGAGAGCCTTGGGGTCTTTTTTTTTAAACACAGCCCCACCTAAAAAGTAGTAGCCTCGCGAATCCTCCACTTCCACTCGCGTCGGAACGCGTCGAGACTTTAAGCTAAATTAACCCTCACTGTTGCCCAACCCACATCATGGCATTATCGCAGGAATCGTGAACCAGATTTCTTGTTCCTTGGTTTTAGAGTCAAGAGCAGTACTAAGGCTTTTTTTCTTCGTCTTGCATCGGCGTTACTATTAAATTATCAGTCGCCCTTTTTGCATTTCACTGCCCACTGCAATGCCGCGGCCCCGAAGAGGACGTGGTGGTGCAGCTCGAGCAGGCAAAGCTGCTGTTGCAAGACCACCGAGTGCGGAGCCTGTCAGCAGCCCTCACGATGTGCTTGAAAAACAAAGTCAACCCAGAGGACGCCCCAGGGGACGTCCCAGGAAAACGCCATCAGTTGCACGACTAAGTCTCAACGACGAAAACGCTATCCAGGCGGCAAATCATACCAGCGACGAATCACCTACGAAGCTCGCCAACGGCGATGCGACTACGGCAAGCGAAGGGACAGTGTTACGTGCAAGCTCCAGAAGCTCAATAGAACTTGGTCGGTTTACCGCGGTAACGCCTGGACATAATCGACGAGATACAAGCGGACTGGATCTGGGCGATAGCGTCTTTGGCAATTTGGATGACAGTTTTGCGGATGGCGATATTCCTGGTTCAGCACGCTCAGGTGATATCTCGACCATGTCATATAGTGCCCTCCGGACTCAGTCACGTCGATCCAGTTTCATAGGAAGAAACGACCCCCCAATTCGACCGAGCAGCCGGAGTGGAAATACTCCTAGAATCGGCTCTTCATTCAATATTGGCCTTTTCAAGAGACGTGCGCGGGAACCCAGTATTCTAGGGACAAATCGGGAGCCTCTTCAAGAACCATCGACAGCCGATCAAGATTCGGAAGGGGACAATGAAGAGGACTTTGAGCCTGAGGCCGAATCCACTCCATTGAATAATCGGAGGCGAACACGCCAAAGCAACGACTTTGCGGAACCAGAATCTCCCGAAGCGGTCGAGTCCTCAAACCCGAGAAAACGTAAAAGCTTAGATGCGCAGCAAAGTAGCACACGGCCTGAAAAAGTATCACGTACGGAGCCAGGACCATCTAGGCAATCTGGTGAACGGGATTCATTAGAGTTGTCAGATGGCCCTCCGTCCCCTGAGCAGAATCAAGTGGGTGACACCAGCGAGTCTGAATTATCGGATGTGTCATCACCCCGAGGGCCCCCCTCTAGACTTCCCCCACGCCCAGTCACGCCGGTCAACCAAGAGGAAATTGCAGCTCCGCCCGCAAGCAGCGGATCGGAAGGGCCTGATGTATGGCCAGACATTCGGTCACTTGCCAAGAAGCGTCGCAGGCCTTCAGTCACCACTCCTACACGTCCCGACAACCTATCGGATATATCCTCACCTCCTTCACTAACACATTCACCAAACTACGACACAGCCAAGTCCGGCAAGACACGTGGACGGCCACCCCAACGCCAGCAAGCCTCACCCAAGATTACTACGGCTGATCTTACGAGCTTGCTGCCCAAGCGTCGATATAAAAAGCCACGCGATCCGCTCGGCCTAGAGAGTGATGAAGAGCTTGACACCTCAGGATTGGGCCATGAAGACGATGAATTGTCTTATTTGGACACTCAGACTGCCCGCAGGCGGAAAAGGGGCCGACCACCCAGCAGAGCTGCCGGCTCTCGCTCCACCTCTCGAGGTGGTAAGGCTGGTGGTTCGTCCCTGCAATCGAAGCGGACTACCGAATCAACCAGGTCTGCATCGCGTGCTGTTAGATCACGTTCCCGCCATTCATCAGATAAGGAAAATGCAGAAAACAATGATGGAGGCAGCGATGAGAATATGAGCGAGAATGATGAGGGGGGAGAAGGAGAGAGCAGATTTATCCCCTTGGCGGATAATACGTTCGACGGGGCCGCCGGAGGAACAACCGATTCTGTTCCTACGGAGGAGCTAAAGCAGGCGAGCAAGAAATTCAAGGAAGTGGACAGGTGGGAGCTGGAATTTGAGGAGGTAACCGAGGCGTCTTCGCCGCAGGATGGGAGATGATCTCTTTGACACGAATTTTCGTTTCTGTAAAAGCACGGCTGAGTATTTTCTTTTTTTTCTTCGTGGAGCCTGGACCATATTTTACAGCTATTATATGCTTTCACACACTAAAACCGTCTGATGAGGGAATATGAAGGGGCGTCGGTCTGGATTGGTCGGTTGCATTTGTATTTCATTTCTGATATCCATGTTTCGTATTCTGATGTTGCTTCCCTCTTGTCTTTTTTTTTTCTAGGAGAATCCTCGCAGAGCTTTTTTTCAATGCTCGAGTTTATATTTCAAAATAAAAAAGCTGAACACAAATTCCAAGGCTTCATCATACCTTGTCCCTAAACGCCTTTTCATGATTATGATACTCCACTTGTACCCTTCTAAGCATCCAAAACTTCCATAACTTTCTTTTTCTGGTTCCCAATTACTGTTGCGTTGCTAGTGAGACTGCTTCTATCCGATGTTCGACAACATCTAGCAGGGGATCCAAGGCGTTGGGATCCCGTAAGGCGACGGTGATATCATCAGGCAGCCTTCCTGACCGCCACAGAGCCTGTAATTTTGACCCATACATGTTAACAAATCGTCGGGGTAACCCCCCAAGAGTTACCTCTGCTAGTGCTGAAACTTACATTCTTTACATCATTAAACTTGGCCTCCTTTGCTGTGTATTCGCGCAGCACCTCATCCGTCTCAAAGTCTACATAGATTCTTGTATCTCTTAATCGCACCAGGACGTTGTCCAGTCGCATAAACAGTCTGCACAGCAGCAACATGCGCTTGTCGTGAACTCTCAGCTTAGCGCTGTAAAGAGAGATACCATTATCGTCGAGCTCGCTCTCATACAAGACAACCTCGTCGAAGAAGAGGATCGGATCGCGCCGCTTCAGCAGCTCAATGGGGATCTGCTTCTCGGTGGGCCGAAAGCTCAGTTCTGGGCTCCCTTCGACGGTGCCGGAATACGTCGTCGAGTAGCTCCAGTCGTAGGGTTTCACTACCTCCTTGATGTTCTGCGTTGTCCCCTCGCGCGTGCTCTCCCAGTCGCGCGCATAGGCCACGCGGAGCATGTTCTTGTCGGTTTTGTCGACCGCGTCGAGCGCATCCGTGGTGTTGAAATTCAGGGTCCAGTTGGAGGGCGTGTGAGTGATGGAGACGAGATTGTCGCCAAAGATCATCTCAGGCACGGGGATGCCGAGCTTCTTCTCGAGGGCATCGATGGCGGCGGACTTGGAGATGGGGAGCTTGCGGGTTGAGATGCGGAAGCGGTTCTGCGTGTGGGAGGTTGTGGCGGCGGCGAGGGCGTCGGGGCTGGCGAAAGGCTCGTTGGGGGAAGTTATGTGATTCATGGTTGGCGGTGGTGGAAGCTGGCGGACAGCTTCATCAGGGTGCTTGAGAGGGTGAACAGATGAGGCGTGGTTGAGATGCGAAGTCAGAGCTATGGTGGGGGGGATTTCGAGGTAGCGGGGTGGCTTGGAGCGCCAAGCTCAATATTCACGCCTAGGCTGTTCCACAGCTTTTTGAATACGCTTCTAATGCACATTTCTTCCGCTTTTCTTTTATCTAGCTAATACCTAGGTAAGTACGGAGTAGTTGTTGGTGAGATAGAACCTGATGTGAGACTATTTCGCAATGGAGATGGAAGTTTGCAAGTGAATTACAGAGTTGACACAGCAAATCTCGTAGAATGCTGATCCATCCCGGCAAGGGGGGCGGGGGGCGATCAGGGAGATTCAAGATCAACCGTTGATGGTAGTATAAATGATGTGAGAGTCATGAAAGGGGTGATTGGTAGATGCGCTTAGATAGGTGGTTCGGATTATGTATCAGTATTTTGCGTGAGAAATTGTTACTGAGGCTACAGACACTTCTATCATATAGAACCATGACTTTGCATCACAAGAGATTCGATTAGATTTTCCAGAGCAGGACAAGACTCTTTGTGCAATTGTATTTTATGCCATCTGTTCAGAATATTCTCAGCACAATTCCACCGTGCTAGCCATAGGTAGAAAGAATTCGCAAAAAGTACAAAACTCCCAAAGAGTCGATTTGTGGAAGGGAAATGCACAGTAAATGCTATATGCTGTATTTTAACCTAAGTACTACTAGGTAGGGACCTCTACTAGGTACTCAGTAGTACTTGTCTGTTATAGCGCTAGGTAGCGCGATGCCTATTTACCAAGTCACTTGATGCATTTCAAGTCCGAATTTGATCCAGCTAGATGACCTCGATCTATACAAGTGACTCTAATTGATACAAATGGCTCTTTTCTCTATACATTAATTTTGAGGCCTTTGCTCTTTTGCAAGTCCTACAAAGGAGCCACAGCACATACAGGTACTAGTTATGCACCTCTAGAGCCTGCAGGTAATTTCGTCAGAGCACCAAAGACAAGGGCGAGACTCCCAGCTTAGTCATGCCAATATTGGTATTCTGTTGCCGCGACAACGTTAGACCGCAACAAAGACAACATGACTTACCCTCGTCGCTGCCACAACCGGCATCCACCAAACTCTCCTCAC
Source organism: Trichoderma brevicompactum (assembly GCA_003012085.1). NCBI lineage: Eukaryota > Fungi > Ascomycota > Sordariomycetes > Hypocreales > Hypocreaceae > Trichoderma > Trichoderma brevicompactum. The sequence goes on from PXNZ01000127.1 coordinate 15,118, forward strand.
TTATCCCCGGGAAATTCAGTGTCGAAGAGATTCGTCTAACTTTTGCTGTCGAGTCACCTAGACAGGTCAACAAGGATGTCTGTACGCACGCTTGAGTCGCGCTTTGAGCACATGTCCGTTCAGGACGAGAACGACGTTGGCGAAGGCTCAAAGCTCTACGCCAAGACCAAGGTAGGACAGCCACCCTGCTGGCTACTGAATCTTTAGAAATGATGTTAACTTGGTCCCAGGTGGCAACGACATCCAGTGCTAGCCGGCCAAACCATTTCAAGGTGGCTCTTCAGTCTCAAAGTAACAACGCCGTTGCATCCGTCACCCTCCCTTCACAAGCAGCCCAGAGGAAACCCATACCCATCAATCCCGCTTCACCGCCTCCAAACAGAAAGCCTCTACCTTCAGCTTCATCACGAGTTAAAGAGGATAAGGAGAAGGAGAAGGAAAAGGAGAGAGAGAGAGGGAAGGAAAAGGAAAAGGAAAAGGAGACGGAGGAGACGAAGTCAGCTCTAATTGAGCAGCCCGGTGTACCCAAACAATTTCATCTTGGCATGTTTGAAATTGGGCGACCACTAGGCAAGGGCAAGTTTGGCCGAGTATACCTCGCTAGAGAGCGGACCAGTGGCTTTATCTGTGCTTTGAAAGTGCTGCACAAAAGTGAGTTACAAGCTGGAGGAGGCGTGGAGAAGCAAGTCAGGCGTGAAATCGAGATCCAGAGCAACCTGCGACATCCAAATATTCTACAGCTTTACGGCCATTTCCACGATAGCAAAAGGGTCTTCCTAATTCTCGAGTTCGCCGGAAAGGGCGAATTGTACAAGCACTTGCGGCGAGAGACCAAGTTCCCTGAGTGGAAGGCGGCCCAGTATGTCGCTCAGATGGCTTCTGCACTGCAATATCTTCACAGAAAGCACGTTATCCACCGTGACATCAAACCTGAGAATATTCTCGTCGGCATCCATGGAGAGATCAAAATTTCCGACTTTGGCTGGAGTGTGCACGCTCCAAACAACAGACGCAAAACTCTTTGTGGCACGCTTGATTATCTTCCTCCGGAGATGATCAAGCCAGGCTCTTCAGATAACTACTACAACGAGAAGGTTGACCTGTGGAGCTTGGGTGTGTTGACATATGAATTCCTCGTCGGTGAGGCTCCTTTTGAGGATACTCCTGTCATGACGCAACGGAGGATTGCTCGTGCGGATATGCAAATTCCCAAGTTCGTCAGCCCTGAGGCTGCCGATCTCATCAAAAGAGTAAGTGTTGATCCACCAAGTTGAAGAGAAGTAAGCGGCTAGCTGACAGACAAACAGCTCTTGGTCCTTGATCCCGAGAAGAGAATTCCTCTTGAGGAAGTCCAAAGTCATCCTTGGATTATCAAGCACTGTGTTAAGGGAGAAAGAGCCACGAACCGCGAGAAGAGCTCGTGATCTGCCACATGATACATATGTAATTTGATCTTGTCTTGCATCAGGAGGAGTCGGGCGTTTTTCTCTATTTTACCTTCCTCTTCTCTAGGCGTTACATGGGGATAGCAGAGCGATTTTGGTCTTTTGGGGTATCTTTTAATAGCAATGAGGAGCTAGACGTTATCGTACATCATAGGATCTATATTTACAAGGCATTCGCTTTCACCTATACACCTCATCAAAGGGTCTTGTATCTGAGAAGCACGAGTCCCAGACTTCGTTGACCACTTTTGTGGCTTGTACATCATCTTTACATCTTGGTCGAGCCATGACGGATCTGATGGCCCTTGAACGAACGCAGTTCTGGAACTGCTGGGTCAAAGACCAGTTGCCTCGAGTGAAGGCTTCTCTGCTCCAACGACATTCTCCGCTTAGCATCGACGCACGAATCTATAGTTAGGCGTATGTCAGTCCCGGATCTGATTGGACGGTTACAGTTCCAATTGACGATTTCAACTTCACGTCAAACTACTCACTTCTGTGCATGCCGCATGCTTCAAGTCTTTATCGCCCATCCAATCTACCTTCCACCTTAGATGGTCCCACGCATGCACCATTTCATGCGCGAGTGTATCTTCCAAGTGTTTGCGATCGCGAATCTCGTTTGCGCAAATCAGAATACCGTGATTCGGGCTGAATCCTCCAGACTGTCGATGCACTTGACCATCCTCTTCCAGCCGCGCCGGGCACCGGCGGCACAGGACGTTTGAAGCGTCCAGCTTACCATTCAGGTCCTGAATTTTGCCCGACAGGAAGCGAACGACTGGTGAGTATGTGAACAGCCAGTCGCGATACTCGTCGCATCGCTTGCAATCACGCTCCTCATGGACCTTATATCGCCATTCCCGGTAGTGGAATAGGCCCTCGGGCGTCATTTGGCCGGACAGGATTCGGAAATAGTTCATCCACCATTTCATCTGTGGGTCGAAGCCGGTTCGGGCTGGGTCATTGACGACTTCTCTGGGAGGATTCGGCGAGGCAGTGTCAGCCGGAGCCGAAGGGGTCGGTGATGCGCCTGGCGCCATGGCTGTGGGGTGTGTCTAAAACCCAGAAAGGAGACAGATGCAAGGGTGCCTGAGAATAGTGCCTCCTTTTTCCATATACGCAGTAGAATGGTTGTGTGAGACAATGGAAGGGAGTCTCATGCCACCAGGTAATGGATGAGGTGATGTTGGTGCCTCACCTCATACAAGCCAGTCGTCCAGAATTCTGCCATGTAGAATTGACCAATCCCAGGGCGGTGAAGGCGCTTTTTCTCACTAGGCAAAGTTACATTGGGATGCTCTCTAAAGAACTAGGCCTAGAAATCCTGTCAGTGGACCGGCTTATCTTATCGTAGACACCTGCTGTTCCAGAAAACGGAATGCAACTGACCATTAAGAAACTCCAAATTTGGAACGAGAATTACTCCGAAAAGCGGGACGTAGCATTACTGGAAGAGAACAATCCAAATTGGACAGCCAGGAGGGGCGATCTCGGCGACTGAGCGACGCGCCTTGTCGATACCACTTTCATCTCACCGGGCGATCCAATCCAATGAACTGACCGATTATTGCTTGCGCCAATTAGCTGCCTACTGCACTAATAAGTCGTGACAGGGGAAGTTGGCAAAAATGTCTGAAGATATTACTCAGAGTAAGCCCGCCCAGCCCGTATGACGAGCTTTGTGTCTCATTGCTTTAATAGCGGTGGGTGTCTAGGATGCCCAACCGCTCTATTTGTTTCATTGCGTGCTGCTTCCTGACTTCTGGTTTCGTGCCCTGAGTCTTGATTCTTACTGCTCGACATGTTCTTCAATGCTCAATTGTATGCATCACATTAACTAACATCCTCACTCTTTTTTTCTCTCAAGACGATAGCTCGGCCATGAGGAGGCCCAAGCCGCTGACCGTCGTCATCAAGTTGGGTGAGTGCGATATAAATGAACCTAGCCGCTCGTCAATGTAAACAAGCACTTTTTTCTGACATCCTGCGAATGAAGGCACAAGCTCAATTGTCGACGAAAACACCCATGAGCCTCTGCTTCCAATCCTGACGTTGATTGTGGACACGGCGGTCAAACTGAGGAAAGATGGCCATAGAGTGGTCATCGTCTCATCGGGAGCCATCGGTGTTGGCCTGCGACGCATGGATGTAGCGAAACGTCCAAAGCATTTGGCTCAATTACAGGCAAGACTGCTCCAAAGCTGACCCAATGTAATATAAGCCAGGTATTCTAATATTAACATGTTCATAGGCATTGGCAGCTATCGGTCAGTGTCGGCTGATCAGCCTCTGGGACAGCTTATTTGCCCATCTGGCACAACCAGTGGCCCAGATTCTACTTACGCGAAACGACATTGCTGATGTATGATGCCTAATGTTCTGACCAGAAAGACCGCGACGAGCTAACCATGAATGATGTGCTTTTGAATAGCGAACACGATACCTCAATGCTCAAAACACATTCAACGAATTATTGGACATGGGAGTCATCCCCATTGTAAACGAAAACGATACTCTGGCAGTTTCTGAAATCAAATTTGGCGATAATGATACCCTTTCAGCGATTACTTCAGCTATGATACATGCAGATCTCTTATTTCTCATGACGGATGTTGATTGTTTGTACGATAAGAACCCAAGAAGCAATCCCGATGCTAAACCCATCGAAATTGTGGAGGACATTTCGGCCCTCGAGGCTGATGGTATGTTGCGATTCCATGACCCATCAGACGCATGCTTTTTTTTTTTTTACTAAGGGCAATCAAAAACAGTCTCAAGTGCTGGGTCGGCACTAGGAACTGGCGGTATGAGTACAAAGATTATCGCCGCACGACTCGGGACATCGGCGGGCGTGACCACAATCATCACCAGGTCGTCGAACCCCGGCAACATCCTAAGCATCGTCCGGTATCTACATCAACCATCAAAATCAGCGTCATCATCCTCGCTGAATCTCTCTGCTGCGTCGGAAACTATTGAAGCAAGGCCAGCTCCGCCATTGCACACAAGATTCTTACCTTCAAACGACCCCATCCGGGACCGCCACTTCTGGCTCCTCCATACCCCAAACCCCCATGGCACGCTCTACATCGATGAAGGAGCCCACAAAGCACTTCTTACAAAGGCGGGCTTGCTTCCTGTTGGCGTAGTTGATGTGGAAGGTAATTTTGCCCAGCAAGAAGTCGTCCGGCTTATCGTTGTCAACCGACGGTCGACCCCTGGCCCGGATGGAAAGCGCTGGGATGGCATAGGACTAGAAATCGGGCGAGCGCTTGTCAATTATGCTGCTCCTGAGATATCAAGGATCATGGGCCATCAGAGTACAGAGATTAGAGGCATTCTGGGGTACGCGGACAGTGAATATGTTGCGCATCGCTCGCACATTGGCATTTTTAGAGGAGAGAGCAGGTCCGCGACCCCAACAAGAGAGTTGCGCTAAACGGATAGAGAGACTAGCCTTAGAGCTCTTGTTTTAAATATAGAGTTGTTTGTGACTTGATGGAGGATGTAAAAGAATGACTTTGAGTGTTGAGATTTCGGTATAGGTCATGGATAAATAGCTGAAAGACTCATACATTTGGTATATTGAGTAACCAACCATTCAATCTCAATATCTAAGTAGAAGACATCGCTCAATACTATAAGGTAGTGCTCACCCAGCATGCCAACCTATCTTGAGCTGAAATTTTTAAATAAAAGTGCCGCTTAGATTCTAAATAGCCAACCTGGAACGCTGAATAATCGCTCCTAATATCAAGGCTCATCTGGTTCTCGCGGAGTTTGCGTGGAGTCGAAAAAAAACTTGCCCCGCCACAACTCGTTGGATAGTGCCTGTAGGGACCCTATCAACCACTATAGGCTAGCGCTCTCTCTGCCGTGCAGGACCCTCGACACCAGTGGAGGGGCAGCCGAAGCCGGGCTCTGTAGAGTCAATCGGCCACTACAGATCTTTGGTGGGCCTTGGCCGTTGGAGTCACACGCGGGCACACACAACTTTGTCTAGATGTTTCTTTCTCGTCCTAACCCCACCATTCCGAGCCAGAGGAAACCAGTGCGGCCTGAGTTTTTGTGACTCGCGCCCTCTTCCTCGACCATCTTAAAAACCCTGGTGGATGAAGCCAATTCGACTGTCGCTCCCCTCCCCAGCAACTCTCGCCCGCCTCAGAATCGCCCCGCGCGTGACCCTGCCCGCTGCAGCGCTCTGCCGTCGCAACTTGTCTGTTTCTCGAAAGCTTTGCGCATTCCAGCCGCTCAAGCCCAAGACCGGCATCATGTCTTCCTCCGCCACGACCCTCAAGGGTCAGCCCCTTGACAAGGTGGTGCTCGACGCCATGCTACGGCGGCGCATGTTCTACACTCCCTCCTTCGAGATCTACGGCGGCGTTGGTGGTCTCTACGACTATGGCCCGCCAGGCTGTGCCCTTCAGGCCAACATCGTCGACCTGTGGCGGAAACACTTTGTCCTGGAGGAGGACATGCTCGAAGTCGACTGCACTGCGTTGACCCCTCATGACGTCCTCAAGACCAGCGGTCACGTTGATAAATTTGCCGACTGGATGTGCAAGGACCCCAAGAACGGAGAGATTCTGCGAGCCGACCACTTTGTTGAAGCCATCCTTGAGGCCCGGCTCAAGGGCGACAAGGAGGCCCGCGGCCAAAAGGTGGAAGAGAAGGAGGTCGACCCCAAGAAGAAGAAGAAGGCCAAGTCGACGGCTGCCGTCAAGCTCGACGATGCCGTCGTCAAGGAGTACGAGGAGGTGCTCGCCAAGATCGACAACTATGGCGGCCCTGAACTCGGCGAGCTTATCAAGAAGTATGACTTGAAGAACCCCGAGACCGGTGTGCTTCCATCAGAGCCCGTGGCCTTCAACCTGATGTTCCAAACATCCATTGGCCCGAGCAGCAATCTTCCTGGATATCTTCGTCCCGAGACTGCGCAAGGCCAGTTCCTCAACTTTGCCAAGCTCCTCGAATTCAATCAGTCCCAGATGCCCTTTGCCTCAGCCTCCATCGGCAAGTCATATCGAAACGAAATTTCGCCTCGCGCTGGTCTCCTCCGCGTGCGAGAATTCTTGATGGCCGAGATTGAGCACTTTGTCGACCCTGAGGGTGGCAAGAAGCACAGCCGCTTCCATGAGGTGGAGAACATCGAGATGGTTCTGCTGGACCGCCACGTTCAGCTCTCCGGAAAGACTGAGACGAAGAAGATGACCATTGGTCAAGCCGTCAAGGATCGCGTTGTTGACAACGAGACTCTTGGATATTTCCTCGCTCGTATCCACCTCTTCTTGGAGAAGATTGGCGTTGACCTGTCCAAGTTGCGTTTCCGACAGCACATGGCCAACGAAATGGCCCACTACGCGACCGACTGCTGGGACGCTGAGCTGTTGACTTCATCCGGCTGGGTGGAGTGCGTTGGCTGTGCAGATCGTAGTGCCTATGATTTGACGGTTCACGCCAAGAAGACTGGTGCTCCTCTAGTCGTTCGTGAACGGCTCGACGAGCCCAAGGTCATTGAAGAATGGCAAATTGATATTCAAAAGAAGAAGTTTGGGCCCCTGTTCAAGAAGGATGCCAAGACTGTAGAAACCGCTTTGGAGGCTACCTCGCAAGAGCAGCGTGAGAAGCTGGCCAAGGAGCTGACCGAGACTGGAAAGATTGTCCTGGATGTGGAGGGTGTTGCCGATGGCAAGGCCGTTATCGACAAGGACTCTGTTGCGATCGAATTCCGCAAGAGGGTGGAGAACACTCGTGAGTTCACGCCTAATGTTATCGAGCCATCTTTCGGTATCGGCCGTATCCTCTACTCTCTTATTGAGCACAACTTCTGGACTCGAGCCAGTGATGGCGGTGATGAAGCCCGTGGTGTAAGTTATCTTTCCTATTTCCTCCCCATGAAGTATACATGGGCCAACTACTGACGGCTTCTGTTGTGTAGGTGCTGTCATTCCCGCCCCCTGTGGCTCCAACCAAGGTTCTTTTGGTACCTCTGTCATCCAACCCGCAGTTCAAGCCTACCGTCAAAAAGCTGTCTCAGAAACTACGAAGCCTCGGCGTCTCCAGCCGTGTAGATGACTCATCTGCCAGTATCGGCAAGCGATACAGCCGAAACGACGAGCTTGGTACGCCGCTTGGCATCACCGTTGACTTCCAGACCCTTCAGGATGGCACTATCACCCTGAGAGATCGAGACTCGACGACACAGGTCCGAGCTGAGGAGGACAAGATCCTGGATGCCATCAGATCACTTGTAGATGGCAGCAAGAACTGGGCGCAGATTGAGAGCGAGCTCCCGAAATTCCAGGGGCAGGAGATTGATGTTACCGTTCGATAGATCTCTAGATGCATTCGGCAAGAGGCAGGCAGAGCATTACGAGGCTGACCATTTTAGGGAGTCGAGATGGGTATGGTGTTGGTGTTACGGGATGAAAAGTCAAAAAAACAAACTCATAAAGTTAAGAGTCAGATACACATTCCACTAGACATTGTGTGGATAGATTTATGAGTGTCTAAGACAGAAAGAGCTAAAGAAGAATCAAATCAATGTATTGAACATTAAATGTCAAAGTAGTATTATTGCTGTTAACATGTAAACTTAGGGCTAACTTATTAGCTTTTACTGCCTGCCTACCCTGTAAACCTACGTGAGAGCCATGTGCCGTGCTGACGCTCTGCGGTCACCAAGGCGGAGACCAAGCTCTAGATCTGCATATGTACAAGCAGAGCTGCACATCAAAGCCGCACGGCTTGAGGATGGATCCTTGTCTCTCCATCTTCACCGGGCGAGCAAGCCCTGCATGTACTGGCTTGGCTTGATTAAGTTCTTCATGTAGGGGCAATTTTCGCGCGCGCGTACTTGGTATTTGGTGCGGAGATAGAATAATGATGTGGCATTGCACTTGTGTTGTTTCCAACAGCCTCGTGAGCCTAAAATCTAAGTTTGGGCGCCCCCAATTCTGTAAATAGTATTCTCGCCGGACGCATTGTCGCTGTATTGTTCATCAGGCTCGGGCGTGGGGTCGACGCAAAAAGGGTTGGCTTTAGTGGGCTTAGTTTTGTGTTTTATCAGCTGCATTGACATGAAAAAGGGTTGGATATCACAACAGGCTGACTCGTTACGTCTATTCCCCCCTTTCCCCCTTTGGTTGGGTAGGCTCCCCTGCTCACTTTTGACGTGATCGGCCAGCCTTCATTATACTGTTAAAAAAAAAAAAATGAGAGCAAAAACTAGTGTTTTGTTTTTTTCTTCACGTCACAGTGGGATGCTCCCGTCTTTCCCTTGCTTAGCCTTGCCTATGACGATTGACAGATTTGTCAAACTTTATTTACCCGGCTTCAAGGAGGCCTTGTTTGCATCATGAGCGGGACGCATGAAACATCTGATGAGGAGGATGAGCTTGCCCCGGCTGACAGGGTAGATGAGTTTGCTGCTAGTAGTGCTAGTAGCAGCATGTAGTACTATTGCAGCCTGACGATATCTCCGTCTCCGAAGGGAAAAAAAAATTTCTCTACCTAGCTGTCAACTACGACGGCACTTCCTAAGCAGGCATATACGGAGTTCTCCGTATGGAGTTTTACATCGTGGAGCCATTACTCAGTATATGACACGGAGCTGTGCCCTCCTTGCCGATAGTATATAAAAATAAAAAAAGTCCCCGCGTTGATGGCGGATCTTCCTATTCGGGTTCGTGATTATGAAACACAGAGCGATTTGGGAGACCAAACAAAGACATCCGAAGGGGTTGTCAAGTCTGTATTGATTGGTATCTGCGACGCTCCTGAAGTTGAGTCGAGAAGCGGAGAAGGAGGAGTAATCAATGACGGTAGGATCTCTTCATCTGAGGGGGGGGACGAATGAGCAAACGAAGGAATGGATGGATGAATGGCTCTAGTGCTTGCAGTAACCTATGAATCTTTGAGTGGCGAGATTACTGGGCGACTTGCCGAGATGGAAACAAACGCGGCTTGGTGATTTGTTCATGGCCTCGTCGAGGTGCTTTGATGGGATTCATCAACGATAAATTGCTGGTCCTTGTGTCCCGCTCCGTCTGTCTGTCTGTAACAATGATTTCAGGTGAGCACCGGACGACAGTGCCGTGTTAGGGCCTAGTGCTTGCAGCCACCACTAGCAAACCCCCCCTGGAGTCCCCTCGAATCCCCTAATGGGCAGCATCCTCAGGGGTTCGCCTGGTGGCGGCAAATCCACCTGCAGCGCTGCTTGGCACCCCACCTCGCCCACCTCGACTTCTGGCCAGTAGCGGGTGTGGCCTTCCGCGCTCGCGACCTTTCCCCACACAGCTGTTTCTCCATGTCCTCACCACGAGGTACGTGGCCGAGGCGTCGCGAGGGAGGGAGCGCTACTTTGTCGACCATAGCGCGCTGGGCGGCCCAGCTCGTACCCCGTCGCATCACTGACCGTGCTGCCAGGTACCGCTGCAGAGAGCCTTGACCCCTATGCATAATGCAACGGCTCCAGCAGCTGCAGTAACGGTAGCAGAGCAGCCGCAGCCGCCGCCGCGGCATTATACCATGGGTACGGAGTACTAAGGCACTAAGATACAGCACTGTTGCAGCGGCGGTAGTTAGCGGCAGCCTCGTTCCTGAGTGGTCGAGCAAGCCCAAAGGTACTTCGTACTCCGCGCTGGTGCTCGATGGCCCCAGCTGTTCGTGTCGCCTCAAATCTCCTTCTTTCCACCCATCCTCGCTTCTCTCGCCGTGCGGCTTCGCTTCTTTTTTGACAAGTCTCGCGGCGCCTCAGAAACCGTCGTCTGCGTTAGCTGGGCTATTCGCGCAGCTCCTCGTAGAAAACGACTGTCAATCGATCGCCTGCAAATTCAACACTCCCTCGGTGCCCTGAGCCGGTCCACGCCCTGACGACAAGCCTTCAGCTGCGTCTGCACGCGCGCGATAATCCCCACCCTGCTTGGATTTGGCCATCGTTGGTGCAGTCAGTGTGCGACTCTTCTGCACGCTCGATCGGCTGTCGCCTTTCTCTTTTAATCTTCTTCTCTTCCCTCTCTTCTGTTATACCTGCCCGGTACCAAATTGGCCCGCTATCGTCGTCGAAGAGGCGGTCAATTCCTCGCCAATCTTCGATAAACGCTCGCTGTTCTACGACAGGGTTGAGGCTTGTTTCTTCTTCCTTTTTTTTTTAATACCACTTTACGTACTGCTTGTATTGAAAGCGCAAAAGAGATTAGAGAAGGCGCATGAAACAGGATACCCAAGCTTTCCCCGCTGCTGCTTTTCCCTTTTTCTTTCTTTTAGTTCAATATGGCTCAGCATAGGTACGTTGTCAATTAGCACATCTCTTCGCAGCGTCACGAGCGAGGACGTCTCCATAAGCGCGCTGGGACAGCCCAGGGCTTGGCCAACGAGATGGGAGTCGGGAAAAGCTATGCTATCCACCCCTCACGACGACCCAAGTACTGGGATTGGCGGCAGATTTTCCATACCGCCAAGTGCTTATGTATGGGTATGCTTCTTGAGTGGCGGTATCTCCCAGGAGGGCCCTGTCACTCGAGTTAAAACACCCCTTCATAAGTATAACACTATACAATTTGACCCTTTTCGATTGACCCCATCCGCTCTCCTCGCCAGTTTCCGCTGTGCTGCCGCAGCACTCAATGTCAACATTTCTCGTCAACCACAAACTTTATGCTGATTCATACATGCCATTAGTGTTTATTCGGCCAATCAGTTTATGAATCCTGGCCCTGCACCCCAGCCTCCCGACAGACCGCGTCTCAATCTGACTCCTAACCCCAATCTTCCGGGCAGCATGGCGAACATGGCAATCTCTCCAATTCGCAGCACTGCGACGTCTACATATACCGGCTCTACGATATCTCTGCCCATTGCTCGCCAGCAGACTAACAATATGGACGGTATGGGCGGTGTCGCTGTCAGAAAGGAGGGATGGGCCTCAATCAAGGAAAACAAGAACCTATTCCAACCTTGGAAGAACAAGTACTTGATTCTCCGTAAGGAGGCCATCGACTTTCACAAGACGGAGGGCGGTAAGGTGGCATACAGTCTCCATTTGAAAGATGTTGTCAACGTTGGCAGAGTCGAGGCTGCAGGTACCATCTTCGAGATCAAGCGAAGAGCCGACGGATCGTCCAACAGCCCTGGTGATGACGACGGCCAAAATAACAAGGCGCTTCACATCAAGGTCAAGACCGAAGATGACCTGTACGAATGGATCGACTTCATATACGGCGCTTGCCCTGGCATGGGTGGCGTGAGCAACCCAACCAACTTTGCACATGCTGTTCACGTCGGCTTCGACCCGCAGACTGGAGAGTTTGTCGGCTTGCCGCCGGAGTGGTCGAAGCTGCTCAATTCTTCAGCCATCACCAAGGAAGACTATGAACGAAATCCTCAGGCTGTCTTTGAAGTCTTGGACTTCTATACCACAGACTTGGCCAAGAAGGGTGATGACCAGTTCGGTGGCGTACCACCAGGAGCCATGCAGAACAAGCAGATGGGTATGGGCGGTGGCACTTCGGTTGCGCCTCCTCGTCCACCTCCTCCCGGCAGCAGCAGCTCCCAGTACAGTCCCGGCGGCCAGAGACGCCCCGAGCAGCCGCGCCAGCAGATGCAAACCTCTTCGCCGACTTATACGTCAGCCGCCGATGCTGCTAGGGATGAGCAGAGGAGAAGACAGCGGGAGGTGGAAGACCGAGAGCGTCGCGAGTTGGAAGAATACAACGCGTCCCTTCCCAAGAACAAGGTTCCGATGGCCCAACAAGAGATCGGTGGCGGATATGGTGGCTCAGGTGGTCCATCTGCCGCCGACCGATTCAACCCTTCCAGGGCAGCTCCGCCTGCACCCAAGTCTGCCCAGCAGATCAACGGGTTGAAAGCTCAGCGACCGGCGCCCGCACCACCGACCGCAGGCTCTGGACGGCCTCCCATCATTCCACAATCCAGCTCAAGTTCTGTGCCAAGAGCTCCAGCAGCGCAGCGTAACGAGAGCCCCAGCTCGCGAGCTCCCAATGGCGCCCAGGCACCCCAACAAAGGCAGCCGCAGGCACAGCAGCAAGCTGCACGCCTGCCCGCCCCCGTCAAACCGCTTAATGTGTCCAAGGTCAACCAGAACCAGGCACAAAGCGAGCCCAAACCAGCTGAGCCAGCACCGCCTAAGCAGACTCCTGCTGAGCGCAAGCAGGATGTGCGCATGTCAACCATGTCGGAGAATGAAGTCATGGCCAAGTTGAAGGAAGCCGTGTCAAAAGAAGACCCCAATCTTTCCTACTCTAAGCAGAAGAAGATCGGACAGGGTGCCTCTGGCTCGGTATATGTTGCCAAGATCAAAGACACCGCCGTGGGAGTGGCTCGCGACTTCCTCCGCCAACAAGGACCCAGAGCACAGGTGGCTATTAAGCAAATGGATCTCGCTCACCAGCCCAGAAAGGAGCTGATTGTAAACGAAATCATGGTTATGAAAGACAACCGCCACAAGAACATTGTCAACTTCCTCGACGCTTTCCTCCGAAACAACAACGCCGAGCTTTGGGTTGTCATGGAATTCATGGAAGGAGGTGCCCTGACTGATGTCATTGACAACAACCCTTCAATATCAGAGGAGCAGATTTCTACTATTTGTCACGAGGTATGTTATTGCTTCAGTCCCTTCCCTCCCCACTGCTCTTACTGTATTATGAGATGATGATTCTAATAAATAATTAGACTTGCCGTGGCTTGCAACACCTGCACGCTCAGAGCATTATTCACCGAGACATTAAGAGTGACAATGTCTTGCTAGATGCTCGAGGAAACGTCAAGATTAGTAAGTGTCTCTTCTTGTTGAAAACTTTGATAAGAGGGTAAAGCGGAGCATTGATGCTGACCACTCCACAGCCGATTTCGGATTCTGCGCCAAATTGACAGAAGCCAAGTCCAAGAGAGCAACCATGGTCGGAACGCCCTACTGGATGGCTCCTGAAGTTGTCAAGCAGAAAGAATACGGCCCCAAGGTTGATATTTGGTCTCTGGGTATCATGGCGATCGAAATGATCGAGTCTGAGCCGCCGTACTTGAACGAAGAGCCACTGAAGGCCCTGTACCTCATCGCCACCAACGGAACCCCGCGTCTCAAGAAGCCCGAGAAACTCAGCAAGGAGCTCAAAGCTTTCCTCTCCGTCTGCCTCTGTGTCGACGTCAAGAGCAGAGCCTCTGCGGATGAGCTGTTAGCTCATGATTTCTTGCAGCACGGCTCGCCCCTGTCAAGCCTGGCGGAACTTTTGGCATTCAAGAGGAATGCCAAATAAGGAAGATATTTGTTTAATGTGCGAGTTTGAAAAAAGAAAAAAAAGAGTACTGTCGAGTCTGGATGTTGGTGACCTCCACTTTCCCCTTTGCGGTGGCGCCGTCCTGGTAAAGCAGTGGCCGGACCTCATGACCCTTTAATCATTTTATTTTTTGGGTGCATTGGCGTTTTTTTTTCCTGGTTGAAATTTATTTTACAATCTTCTTGTTTTGTGCTTGCCTGCTTGCCTGCGAGTTTGCACGACCTTTATTTTTTACAGATATCTGCATGATTTAATTAAGAGACGAGGCCTACGGGATTTCTTGGGACTTGGATAGAAAAACGAGTCTCGAGGAATAGTTACTTCCTGAACGAGTTTTACACGATGGAGTGACTACCACGGCTCCACACTTTTTAGATGTAGATTTATACGATATAGAATGAATAAACGGGTGTTGTAATGAGCGTTAATTCTGGCTGTGTCCTATCACATCAATCACCCTTTTGCGTATGGCTAACTGGTGTGCATGTCCTGAGTATAAGGGGTTTGCGCTCAGTTGGGGGAGAGGATCAATCCGTGTGTTTCAGAAGTGACTTTTTGTGCTTAAGCAGATCCCCTGACAACCACGTAGGGTATTCTAATTGGCGAGATCGGCGGTAGCGTGTAGATGATGAGAGGGATAACTACTCTATGTGGCCAATTGGAGGTGCGAATGCTAGTGGGTGGTTGAAAGCCAAGGAGCCTCCAAGGATTTGCTTTTGCTTTTTCTTTTTTTAGGTTGTGAGTGTGTGTGTGTGTGTGAGGGGTGGCGAGCGTGAGCTAAATGGTTTTATTATATATCTGTTTATTTTGGAATAGGGGCTTGATACTTGAAGCATATCTTGATATCCTCATGAATGATGCAATCAGGACGATGGAGTTGCTCCCACGACGTTGAGGTAAAGTGGGATGGCGGTGGGGTTTGTGGGCGTGGAAACGGGATAGATAGATAGTCACGGCGTTACTGCGTAGATCCATCTCCGACCAAATGCCTCATGTTTGCATTTCAAAGGGGGGCTTTGGCCGATTACACTCGTAATCGTTGACGAAGCTCATAAATAAAGCAGTGCATTATGATTCTTACTTTGCCGATGACCAATCTGAATACGGGTTGAGCAGAGACTGCGGCATGTCCCGTACATGTATTAAGAACTTGGAAAACCACTAAAGGCGGCACTCGGAACACCTACGGCTCAATCGGCCCCGGATATGTAGCCCAAATGGCCCCAAAACTGAAAAACCAGCCCAGGAGTTTCCAATTTACTTCTTTCTTCTCTCGGGGTGGGAGACTGCAAGTTCCGAGGGTGGAGAGGCAAAAAAAAGAGGAGAGGGCGGTAAAAAAAAAAAAAAAAAAAAAAAAAAAAAAAAAAACAGAGAGTTGCTGTGGACATATCAGACCTTTTTGCGGGTTTACGCCCTCCTACTCAGTTTAGTAGGAGCCCCGTCCGTAGGGACCCCATCCCTGATGCACGAGTTTGTACTGGTGTATGCGAGAGCGCAGCACCAAGAGCGAGGCAACGGATATTAATAGCATGTATTGCATGTTGCTCCGTACTCAGCAATAGTCTGTGCTTTTGGTGCCATGTCCCTTGCAGCTGGCAGCGGAACGCATACCTGTAGATGCCACTGATGGTGCACGGTTGGTTGTTGAGGCACGGTTTGCGATCCGGATGGTGGAGATGAGCAGTTTAGTTGCAACTACTCCGTACTCGCCTCTTGTCAGGTTGGCTCTTGAGGTATTATCCATCACGGGATCTCATTCCACGATGCGTGGCCCGCCGGCGGCAGCGGCAAGGGAGTTTGGACTACGAGTATGGAGTCGACAAGAGAAATAGAGAGAAAGAGTTGCCCTAAGCTTGTGGCTGCTGAGACGGGAAGGGCGGATCGCATGCAAGCGTATGTACGGCATTGGAGGCGATTTTCATTACTCGTAGTTGTGATATTCATCCATCGACGCTGCCCAGGAGCATGAGAACAATCGCTGTCTGCACTCCATATACTGCTGGGATCTCGCGAGTGATCAATACGGCGAAGTGCTGCAAAGTCGAGGCCGGGGAAGGCCTGTCAGATGCTGATCAGTGCGGAGTGAAGCGAGGCGAGAAACAGAGCGAAGCCGATTCCCCCCCTCACTCACCGTGCGAGTGCTGGGCCCCTAGCCTTTTGGCATTTGCCAAAGTGGACTAGCCTGGAAGCGTCGGGATAGAAAGTGGGCGGGAAGATTCATAATGGAGAAGAAGGAAAAAAAAGAAGACGATGGAAAAGGAAAAGAAGAGGGTAAAAAAAGGGAGAAGGAGAAGGGAGAGACACGGCGGGGGAGAGGCCATTGGCTTGTTGGAAATGCCATCATCTGCTCCCTACATGCATGGTGCATATAATACTACCAAGTCTTCGTGGTGCTTACTGCTATAATAGCTGTATTGATGTTTCATGCCTCATTCTTGGGTTTAGCACTGCGTACTTTGTAAAAACTGCCAGCAAATAGCACATGTAGGGCCTGTATTCAGTAGCCTCCCGCGTTTCAAGACAGGCTGATCTCTTGTCACAACAAAGCGGCCTTTTCCCTTCGCAGCGCTTCCGCCCCTCGCTAGACTTGATGGGGTAACATCTCAGGGGCACGGCACGCACACAGTACTTACTTGTGCCGCTTGGAGATAGTACGAGCACTATTGAGAGCAGCAACAGCTGACACGCCACAAAGCCCCAACATGTCAGTTTGCCTGCCTCCAAGGGCCGCATAGGTGGTCTTTTCCCTCCCCCCTCTGCGCTGTCAGTCGGTGCAATTGCTGCCATTGTTGCCGGTAGTCGCGCCCTCGCCAGCGGCAGCACCCGCACCGCTGGCTCATATTCGCACGCACTCTGATGCTAGTACACGGTACTCCGTACCTGCTAGATTAGTACTACTTGGTATCCTGCAATGCTCTGTATGTAGTACTGCCTGTGCTCCATACCTGCTGTGCCCAGTAGCTTCCACAATAGTACGGGGTACAAAGTACCTCCATCCCACACACACACAACACAACCTCCAATCGTCCCGAGAGCAACCACAGACCCTCGACTTTTCGCAACTTCTGGTGCAGGCCCCTTGGTCAACCTCTTCCTCCACCACCCTCAATGAGGCCTGTATATTGATCACGATTTCGTTTCTGCCTCGTTTTCCATTTCTTTAATTCGCACCTGCGCCTCTGCTCCCACTGGGCACCAGATATCGGCGGCAATTCTTCGCTAAAAGGTCCATCCTGGGTCGCCGACTTTCCGCACACGAGCCAGCCAGCGGAGCAAATCCTCGCAACCTCTGTGCCTCCACCCCCCGTTCTCACACGCTGAGGAGAGGTGTTAGCCCGGTTTTTCTCGCAGCATCATATTGTAATACAGGCTACTGGATCTTTTCTTCTTCTTTTTGCCATTTTACGGCTGCACTCCCTATTTTTTTTTTAAACATCTTCTCTCTGCTCACTGCCCTGTCGTTGCCCTTGGCTCTGCTCAGCGGAACCACCACGTCATCCTGGCCTTTTTTTTTTCTTGACCGATTGACTTTCAAGACCAGCTTCGACGAGCATCTACTCTCTATTCATCGCATCCCTGCCAGACGAGAAGCGTTTCTCTACACGAAAAATAATATTCTTAGTGCATTCTATTAGAAAGAAAGAAAGAAGAACATAATTTACGGCGTCGTCGTATTCCCATGCGGCCACCTGGATAATCGATAATGTCAGCTTCCAGATCCGACCATTTGGCACTCGGCTATTCCTCGCACTCTGCCGGCCAAAATCGTTCCAACTCTCCCTCCGCCACAAACTCGCCAATCGACCCTTTGTCGACTACGACCAGATCAGTCTTTGGGCTTCCCGGCGGTATGAACTCGAGTAGCATTATAACTAACAGCACGCGATCCGGGGCTGGTTCTCCGTCGCACGAGATGGCGGCTTCAAGCCGGCTCTTTTCAAAAAGGTTCGTGGCACGCCAGAAGCTCCGCCTCCCCCCAACCCAAGAAGCAGCCAAAGAGACACCGTAGCTCGAGCATGCGGCGTCCATTGAAACTCTATTAATCAGTGGCTGACCAAGACTTGTTTTCTTTCTTCATGTTTAGGGCTCGCGAGATCCAGGCTCAAGAAGGTGTCCCTGGTCTGCCTCTCAACCCTTGGGGAGGGCCGCCGACGAGTGGGAATTCGACTCCTCTCCGAGAAAACATCCCCGAGTCCCCCACCGACGGCTTTCCAGACTTCGTCCAGCTACCTACGCCCGAGAGCATGCCTACGACTAGGCGCGCTCGAGCTGGTACTGTGCCCTCTCGGTTTCCGGGAGGCATTGGCAACGGCCTGCTCGCCATACCTGGGGTGCCTGCCAAGTCTGCCCGCGTTACCCCGTCTCAGAGCCCATTCAACAAGTCACCGTCCCCTAGCATTGAGCAACCTGAGAACAACAATACTGGTACCTCGACTCTTCTCTCCAGATTGCGAGCTGGGTCTATGCCACAGCGCAGTCCCTTTGCCAACCTGCCCACTTCGGCTTCGCCTTTTGGCCCCTCAATCTTTAGCAGCTGGAATCCCTCCGGTCTTGGCCGTGAACGAGGCTCTACCCTGGCCAGCATCGCCAGTGTTGGCTCCAACGGCCCAAGCTCGCCAGCCCAGTCTCAATTTTCAAGAGAGGGAGGTGGAGAGTCTGATGTGCATATGAGGACCTTGGATTATCTTGGACTTGCTGAAACTCCACAGCCTGCGAGGGCTCAGCTTGCCACGCCATCGTACATATCCAACTTCGACATGACTCGGCATGCCAGTCGCTTCCGTTCCTACTCAGTGAACAACAAAGACAAGTACGCTGATGAGGAGGACGACTATGACGCTGATATGCCAATTGATAGCCAGTATGCGGCGCTGCAGGATCAACTCGCCGCTACTCAGGCGGCGATCCACAACCACAACATGGCCGTTCGAGCCTACGCAACCCAGGCTACAAGACCGCGTGCTCGCACGGCAGGCGTGTTGGATACACCTGGAAGCCGTTTGGTGGGATCCTATGTCAACAGCAATGCTGGCAACGGCGCCAACTCTATCCCCACAGCGGAGATCCGCTTGCAGGAGGAGAAGGAGTACGACGACATCTCCCAGGCAGTTGCTGGCATGAATCTGGGACGATCTAATAGCCGTAATGCTGGCCATCTTAACCCCGAAGAGCAGGGCCTCGATGGGCCAACCAGCGCTCTTTGGCTCGGTGGCATCCCTACGTCCACCACCACATCTACTCTCGTCGAAATGTTCAAGTCTCACGGACCGATCCTTTCAGCCCGTGTGCTCACACATAAGAACTGTGGATTTGTCAACTTTGAGAGGGTGGAGAGTGCCGTCTCTGCCAAGGCTAGTATGAACGGCAAAGAAATTTTCCCCGGCGCAGGGCCAATCCGAATCAACTTTGCAAAACCCCCCTCTGCTTCCAACACACCAGGACATGACGGTGCCTTCCCATCACCTAGTCCTGATCCTTTTGGCAAAACTCAAGACATCGGCAAGGGAGCTTTGGCCGCCGGGCCTGGGGAGAACCCATCGGCGGCCGCTGGAGCACTCGCTACCGCCACCCCCACGGTGCCTCCTTTGCGAGAGATGGTTACGGATATTCTCGACATCGTAGGAGAGTTTGGTGCGACTGATGAGGACAGGGCTCGAATTTCCAAGAGCCTGCAATCAGCAGTTCAGTACAGCTCCTTTGTGGAGGAGATCCCTCCAGTTCGAGAGCCGACCCACACGAGAGTCCATGATGCCCCTAAGCTGAGAGATATTCGTAAGCGGATCGATAATCAAATGCTTTCGCAGGCCGAGATTGAAAATATTGCTGTTGATATGCTCCCCGAGATTGCTGAGCTTTCGTCTGATTATCTTGGCAACACCGTTGTTCAGAAGCTGTTCGATCATTGCTCCGACCAATTAAGAGATGCAATGCTTGCTGAGATTGCACCGCACCTGGCCGAGATTGGTATTCACAAGAACGGCACGTGGGCGGCTCAGAAGATCATTGACGTGTGCAAGACACCCAGCCAGCTCAATCTAATTGTAGAGCACCTACGGCCCTACACCGTACCTCTTTTTCTGGACCAATATGGTAACTACGTCTTGCAAGGATGCCTCAAGTTTGGCGCCCCCTACAATGACTTCATCTTCGAGACGATGCTCAGCCGAATGTGGGAGGTTGCACAAGGCCGTTATGGCGCCCGGGCCATGAGAGCTTGCCTGGAGAGCCACCATGCGACAAAGGATCAGCAGAGAATGCTGGCTGCCGCCATTGCCCTGCACAGTGTCCAGCTTGCGACCAATGCAAACGGCGCGCTTCTGTTAACCTGGTTCTTGGACACCTGCACCTTCTCCAACCGTCGTCACGTTCTCTCGCCTCGGTTGATCCCGTATCTGGTCCCCCTGTGCACCCACAAAGTCGCCTATCTCACGGTGCTCAAAGTCATCAACCAGAAGAATGAGACCGAGGCCCGAGATAATATACTAAAGCGTCTTTTCATCTCTCCAAATGACCAAGTTTTGGAGGCTATACTCAGCGACCAAGCTTGCGGGGCTACATTCATCTTCAAGGTTCTCACGACGCCATTCTTCGAGGAGACCATGCGCCTCGAGGTTACGGAGAATGTCAAGAACGTCTTGGTCAGAATCAAGGCGCAAGCGAACCAGGGCTATAAACGACTCATGGATGAGGTCGGCCTCTCAACGCGGACGGCCGGGCCAAATCGCGAGGCCAGCACCCATGCAGAGCAACGGCAGAGACCAGCCTCACGACAGACCAATGGGCAGCATGGCCAGCAGGCAGGTCAGCCCAACAAGGCGTTCTACAATGCTACCTCTGGTGCTTCGAATTTTGATGCTGGTCACGCCCAACAGAGAGGCGAAAACGCTGACACTGGCGCCCCTCCTTTCCCAGCTTTTAACCAGGGAATGATGTACAATGGGCCCAACGGGCCTATGCCTCCTGCAATGAATGTCCCACAGCTGCAGTATCAACAGGGCATGATGAATCGCGGAAATCCGCAGATGAACTATCCATTCCCGCCAATGCAGCCTGGATTTGGAGGTTACGGCAACCCTGGCCAACCCATTGATCAATACCGTCAGCAGAACATGCCCAATGGCAGCCCAATGCAACCTGCCGGTGGCCAGCCGCCTTATGCTCCGCCTCCCGGCTTCGGGATGGTTGGCGGATATGGCTATGGTGGCAACATGGGAGGCGTGCCCAACATGGGATATATGCAGCAAGAGCAAGTCAACGGTAGACGCGGTCGCGTACGTCCCTCATCTTCAAACCGACAGGGCCGCAATAATTACTAACACATCGACTCCCAGAGAAAGTAATGTTTCTTTGGAATGATAATTCATGGAGGTGCCGTGCGGCTATTAGTCGTACAGTCATGCATGCCTTTGTTTTGCAGCTAGCCGGTCAGTTGAGGCAAGGTTTTCTTTTTCTGACGCGCGCGGAGTTTGGTGAAGATTGGAATTTGATAGAGACCTACGCAATAGCGTTCGCCTCCAGCGGGCTGGTCTAGACAAATACTGGCTTAAGGGTATTTGCCCCCCCGAGACGCAGAGGTTAATATTTCTGTGCCGAGGGTTTCTCATTACACCACTACGAATCATTCCTCTGTTTAGACCTAATAGCAGCGTGTACTGGGCTGGTCTCCCACATTCAAGCCGCATCATAAAGAGACAGACAGAGGCATTCATGTCATTTTGTTCATTTGCTCTTTCTTCAACTATCATGTTTGGACGGTCACGGATATGAATCGATTATTTATGCTGGAAGAAGAAAATCGGAATCAAAATTTGCGGGAGCGCTGTCAGATCAATCGAATTCTCCTGATGTCTAATGTGATCATAGTCTCACTTTTATTTTCTCTTCTCTTCTCTTCTTCTTTTTATTCTTCTCTCTTTTTCATTTCTTTCAGTGTAGCAATCACACGACTTTTATGCTTTGGCTCTTTGACGAGCTTTAACGGACAAACTTCCTCTTCCACCACCTCCTTCACTCCCCCCCAAAATAAGCCAAAGATTGTTGATGCTTTCAGACTTTGTGCTTTATGTTTTTAGCTTGGTATGGCTTTTTTGTGTCTTGTTCGAACGAAGGTTGGAAGAGGACGAAAAGAAAGCGGCGATAGAAAAGAGGAAGGGGTATGTTTCAACCGTTGCTCATTTGCGTGGATGGCTTGAAGAGATGTGATGCAAGGTGAGACGAGTATGGTTTTTTTTTTTTTGCTTTTGCTTTTGCCTTTTTTTTTTTTCCAAAATGGAAGGATGATGAGGTTTGACGGCTGAAATGAAGTTGTATATTATGATCAATCAATAAAAAGTTTTATCCCCAATCAAGTGCTACTGCTTTGTTTGCCTTTGTACCGTGTTTTATAAGCACACAGGAGTGCACAGCAGTTCATGCTTCACGAAGGTGGTGGTGGCAAACTTGGGAATTCATGGTATTGTTTTTCATCAATCAGACTACCCTCGCCATTACAAATGGCACATGGCACGTTAGGCTATGATACAGCTGCGTAGGCATTATTACTAGAAGTCTGCAACTCTCCCCCGTCTCCTCCAGCGAGCCCCTCATGTTTTTGTTCTCTACCTCCCTTCATCTCTCAGCTATCCTAGCTAGTCTCTTCCTTGGAGCATACACATAATATGCTCCATCATTTTGCTCTCAGCAAATTACTCTGTTAAAAGAAAAAAAAAGGGGGGGGGGGCAGACCAGACGGACAAGAAATCCGAGGCCTGCCATAGATAAGAGGTTGCAGTCTTTTGTTCCATTTCCCTTCCTTCCCCTCTTCCAACTCTCCCGTAAGATGATGCCCTCCTCCCCAAAAACAAAATATTGCGTATAGGGAGAAATAATTCGGAAAAAAAGAAATGTCGTAGTTGAGCTCGAAATCAAACCACACTGCTGTAGGCGAAAAGGACGAGTCATAATATTTTGCAAGTGTTCAATTATACCTCCCCAACTCCTGGACTCATTTCTCTTCGCAGAAAAGGAGGTGGGAAAAGAGAAAACTAAAAATGTGATAAAACAAAAAAAGCAAAAAGGAACGCGCAACAGTTTAAAAATCGGTGCAATGGGAATCAACCGCATGGGGGTTGTCGGCTAGCGAGAAAAAAAAAAAAACGAGATTCAAGTTTTCTATGGCAAAAAAAGAGCAAAAGGGCGATTTTGTCGTAGTCGAGCATTCGTAACAGTCTATCGACGCGGCAATTCATAATCCAGTCTCTGAAGGCAAAACTGTAGGGATAGGTGGGAGCATGTATCGTGATGATTTCTCATGATCAATCGATCTCCATATTACCCTCTCCGTGATCCACGGTTGATGGTGGAGTGGGTTCGGTGACGGGGGCAGTTGGTTCCGTCTTTTCAGGAAAGGTATCCACGCCGGAAGTGTCGGTAATAGGTGGTGAATCTCTGTCGATGGTCTTGTGGATGAGTGCTGTAGGCGGGGCTTCATCGCCCAGAAGATGGCGAATTCTATCGCCCATCGCGTCCATCTGCGCCAGCATAGCGCGAAGACTCATCCTGTCCTCTTGGATTAGGTGGCCAGATGCAATATTGTCTGCATTGCCTCTCGCCATGAGAGCCAAGACGTTGTCGTCAGCAGCGGACTGGAGAGCGTTAGCGACCAGGACAAGGACGGTGTGCGAGAGGCCAGTTGGTGCAGTAGGACTCTATGCGGGTACGTACCAGAAGAGCAGCCGTAAGCTGATCGATATTCTCGGACCGACTCTGTTTGAGGCCCAAGAGGTTCAGAGAGGCTTGCATCTCGTTCACTTTGCGGTCGTAAGCAGAGCCGACGAGCAGACCGCCTGTATCGCTGGTAGATGGGGCGGCATACGACACCCACCGCAATTCATCACGACGAGATCCATACCCAGCCCCACGATGTCGTAGCCTTCAAAGGAGAGTCAGTCAGAGCTTTGATGAGGCACAATCAATCAATTAATTGGGGAACTGCGCTGTACTTACTGCTCGATAAAGTCGAGGACGACTCCCTTGGCCTGCAGTCTATATGTTTTGCCAAATGAGTCGGGGTCACGCCAGCCCGACTTCTCAGATTCCTCGGGCTCGTCGGCCCAATCAAGCTCGATGTGGCCGTTGTTCCTAATGCCGCGGCTGAAGGCCGGCGTAATGATTTGACCGCCTTTAACTTTGCGGAAGCGATGCGCTGGCGCCAGAGGAGGCACCTCTCCCAACACATCATCAACGTGTGCAGGGCATCGCCAAGTCTTCAAGACGGGGGGCATAGCTAGCGGTGGATCAAGGCAATCAATGTGCCAATGGAAGGGGCAGGCGCTGCAAGGGATGATGGCTCGAATCTCAGTGGCTGGCTTTTGACACGCGTGGCAGAGCACCGCCTCTCCATCTTCACGCTGCTTGAAGAAATCCGGCAGCTCATCATAGCCAGCACGTTTTCTAAAGGAGAAATTGTTGTTAATTATGGATGCAATGTGAGGAGAGGGAGTAATGGCTTTGGGCCTCTTGCCGCTCGGTCCATAGTTCAAATGGGATGGACAAAAGGGTTTTGTAATATCGGATACTTACTTTGCTTTGTTACTCGTTACCTCTTCATAGTCGCCGTCAGCTCCGGCCTTGACGCCCTCAAAACGATTTTGAATCTTTTTGGGAAGACTAAAGGCACGAGGAATGCTCTTCTCCAAAGCATTAAGAGCACTCGCGAACGCACCCTTATAGATGGGCACGCGCGACGGATACCGCCGGACAAGGCATTCGTTGCAATACCATTCGTCTGGAAGATGGTCAGACTGCACCATATCCACACACTCAAAGTGGAATGAACGCGGGCAGCCATCGCAGCAGACGACATCTCCTGTATTACCACATGCAGAGCAGTACTCATCATTATCGGATCCCTAGGATGCCCACCCTTGTTAGCATAGCTTCCCCCCATCGTCGTATTACACGTTGCATCATCCTCCAAATCTGGCGGCATGGGCGGATCAAAGCCGCAGCCACTAAAATTTGCGTGGTTGGAGATCCTTGCCCCATGTCGTGGCCCCCAGGTCAATAAATCCATCCAGCAGCCTTTGGCCCGAAATCAGGCAGCGTATGACAGTGCGAGAAAAAAAAAGTGTGCGTGAGAAACAGAAAACGCGGAGAATGCAAGGCCTTCTCCATGGTATTGACTCCCATAACCACAGAAGAACATGGGAGCACAACGCCGCGCCGCCATGGAGAGGGCTTTTCCCGTTCACGCATGGAGAGAAGATGAAATCTAAGTCACATACCTGATCTCTTGGTGCACCATTGCTCACCGTTACTGATTGTGCTTCCCCCGTTGAGCGAGGAACGCCAGCAGCTGTACCACCCTTCTTTTTCATCGGCCTACCATGAAACGTTTTTTTAGCAATGACAACTTTGTAAGGCAGAATGTAAAGTGCGCCTTGAGGATGGAAAAACCAGTGGTGAGTGTAGTAAGGAATATCATGGGATAGTGAGGTATGAAGACTTGGGAAGGGATTAAACAAATGACGACTTCCCAAGTTGGGGAAGAAGAAGAAAAGTATACAGCGCTTCACATCAGAAGGAAGGAGCCCAAAGCCTCCACGGCCATTTGGGAGAAGAAAATTTCTTCATGGTTTCTCTCATAGTGAAGAAAGTATAGAATGTGCTGAGGCATGCAGCCAAAAAAAAAAAAAAAAGTATCGTCTCACAAAATTTGAACACTTGAACAAAGGTTGAAAGGAGGGAAACGTGAAGGGAAAGCGATGGGCGAAAAACAGAGGAAGAAAACTTACGACAACTTGATGCGAAGGCCCGTCCTCGGCTTCTTTGTCGGACGCAGCCCAGTTGGCGTAGCAGCACGCGATCCAACAGTCGAACTGCCTTCATTGAAGGAAAAGGCCAAGGGCGATGAGACGGTGATGTCGACATCATCATTGTTGTTGTTGTTGCTGCTTGGCCGCTTGCTTGCTGACCGCGTGGATCGCGTGCTAATGGGAGCCACCAGTGAGTGCCGCGTCCTTCTCGTCCTCCTGGCGGGAGTCACATCGTCGCGCTCATCATCATCACCAGTTCGTACTGAACTCTCCCGAGCCGTATAGGCGTTGGTGGCCTTTTGAGCATCGCGGCGCCGAGTCCAAAACAGGTCGTCTTCATCTGCAGGCATTTGTGCCTTGACGGCGCTGCTGCCGTCCTTGTTGCAGACCGACCTGCCGTTGCTGGTGGATTTGCTGAGCAACAACTCAGAGCCGGTGACCCTGCCAGGCATACTGGCATCGGTCGCGGATGTGTGGGTGCGGCTCGGAAGTGTGGGAGAGTTTGGCTCCGAGGAGTTGGACACGGGCTGCTTGTCGGAGGCGAGAGATTTGCGGCGGGTGCTGGTGATTGGCCGAGATTTTGGCGCATCATGGGACGACTGGGACCGGTCCCCCGTAGTCGACGTAGCAGCAATCACAGTGTCAGCGACCGTGGCACCACCACCACCACCACCACACCACCACCACCACCACCACTGCCGCCGTCACCACCACCGCTAGCAGTGCGAGCGTGCGCGGCCTTGGTTGATTTGCCCGTTTTCCCAGTGCCATGTTGGAGGCTCGGGCTGAGGCTATGGACGCTGGCTTCTGGTGACGAGAGGCTCATTACCGACGACAGGGATGACTCGCTGGAGCCAGAGTCACGCCGGTTACGCCTACGCGATGGGGTCTTGATGCTGTCGCCGTGCGATTTGGTTCCGTTTGCCATCTTCTTGCTGCGCGGGGTCTCGCTGGTGTGCGAGGTCTTGCTCCTCTTGGCGGCACGCATCTCGACCTTGTCGTCGTCGTCGTCGTCGTCGGCAGCGGCGGCGTGATGGAGCAGGAGCCTGGCATATGGAGCAGCCATTGGCTTGTGCGGAGTGAACCTACTGTTAGTAGAAGGGGGCACAAAGTAGTAACAGCCCTGATCATCCTTCTTTCCCTCGCGCTTTTTGGCTTCAATTAGCCGAACGAATTCATCCATCGTCTCGGCATCGGCTCTCTGCTTAAACACGTCTTCCACCATGGCCACAAACTCAGAGTCGCCGCATCGTTCATCGTAGAGTGACCTAAGGGCCCAGGCCGTAGGATAGCGGTAGTGCATGAGCGCCTCGTCGACGGCCGCCTCCACGACCTTGTCTGCAAAATCAATGTCCTCTGCCTCCCGTCGACGCACACGCTTCGGAGTAGCCGCGGGTTTGGCCTTTGGCGTAGTAATAGTAACAACGGTAGTGCTTTTGGTCTCGCCCGTGCTCGTGTGCTGCCGTGGCTGCTTGGCAGGCAGCGACACGCGCCGTGACGGTCGCCGACGCGAAGCTCCCTTGGGGTCGTACTCTTCATCCTCAGCGTCTTTGGCGGCCTGCGACCTCCTGTGCGATGGTGCTGACGCGGGAGGAGGCGGTGTCGAGGGAGCGGGGGGAGATGACGCCCTCGGCCTAGTCCTGGGCAGCGCAGCCTGCTCGTCCTGATGGCTTGCCGCCTGCGTCGTTCCTGAAGGCCTGAGAATGATTTTCCGAACGGACTGGTGCCCTGCTCCAGCCTCGCTGCCCGTCTTCTTGGACTTGGGCAGCGTCCCCAGCGGCGCCATGGTCTCCAGCACGCCGTACCTCATCAATCCCGCCTCCTCGAAGCTTGCCTTGCTCTGGACCGACGGCTCCAGCCATCGCTGCATAAAGGTTTTGGATCCATCATTTCCTGCAGAGCTCTTGGCCTCGAGCGGCCGCGAAGGGCTTGAGAAGCGCGACCGCGACGCCCTCGTGTTGGAGGAAATCATGGCGTTGTGCCTGGCGAGTCGAGTTGCTGGTTGCCCCCAGCCCTGGCCGCGGGACGGGCAACGCTCCTCTCGAGAGTCTGGGAAAAAAAGGGACGGGTCAGCCACTGGACTTGGAGCGAGCTTGTAGGCAAGGGGAATCGCAAAAGAAAAAACTGTACTCCTCTGTGCAACAGCAGCATCAACCGTCTAGGCACGATGCTCGTGTTTTTTTCCGCTGGCCGGACGCGCTTTTTGCGGTGCTTGGGATGAAGGGAAAGCTGGTTGTGGGTGCAGGTTCTGGATGAGTTTCGGAGGAGGCGGCCAGGCTGTTGGACAAGGGGGGCGACCCAGTGGCACGTCCAAGGTTCAACACCTTCCCTCCACCACCATTCAGAGTTCCCGCCTTAGGTCCAGCGGGCAGCTCGAGAAAAAAAAAATGATTTGCTACTGGAATAAAGATGATATATATTTGCAGTGGTGTAGAAGCGGTCTGGCCCGCCTCATCCTTCCATCTGCCTTTTGATACCTGCATCTTCCTCCTTTCTTCTACCCAGCCAGACTCGGAACTCTGGCAGATACCAGCACGCCTCTCCGGCCTCCCTATTCTCTCTCTCTCTTTCGCCTTCTCCCACTCTTTCTTTTCGCCGCTCCCTGCTCCTCCTCCCCATCTCGCCCCAATTTCCTATTCCCCATCGCAACGCTCTCCAGCCACTGCTCCAGCCCGAGCCACTTCAGCTCAAATTTCAAGTCACGGGCCTGGGCATGGGTATGGGCATACCTGCATTAGTTACATGAGGACATCTGCTACGTGTAAGCCTTATTG
>PXNZ01000128.1:0-67128 GCA_003012085.1 Trichoderma brevicompactum
CAATCCCCCCCTAGAGGCCCCCCGGAGGTTGGAAGGGCTTAGAGGGGTTGAGGGGCTATTTTACAGTGTGGACGCCAGTGTCGCCAGCCTCTGCCCTACCCGCACCGTCTCGCTGTGGCTGCAACGGCTTCTGACAGCGGCCCAGGCTATGGAGAGCTTAGTCGTAGTGCATGCAGTTGAATGCCAGCACTATCTCCAATGCTTCTTTTTTATGCTTTTTATGTTGACAATGTCTATTTAGCCCCAACGGCGTGGATACGATACGCAGCTGGATAAATAAAAGTAGATGACACAAAGCACAGACACAACCGCTGACCGCGGCTTTTGCTTTTTTGCTCTGCAGCCTCGCAGATGCTCTGTAAGGTACTTGCATGCAGTACGTACCGGTACCCAGACCTCTCCTCCTGGTACTTGTACATGGCCCAAAAAAAGCAACAACTGCAAGTCCCAGCGCCTCTGCCAAGCAAATATAGCCGGTACATGCGCTCGCCAGACCGAGTGGCTAATAAATAGCCGGTCATGCCCGGCCCTTGGGCTGCGAATGGCTCTG
Source organism: Trichoderma brevicompactum (assembly GCA_003012085.1). Lineage (NCBI taxonomy): Eukaryota > Fungi > Ascomycota > Sordariomycetes > Hypocreales > Hypocreaceae > Trichoderma > Trichoderma brevicompactum. Next base: position 551 of record PXNZ01000128.1, read on the forward strand.
GCATCGCGAGCATTTTCTGCCACTAAGCATGCATGAATAAATAGAAAAAGGAATCATATGGCCAGCAGCGAGCCATTCACGACGTCGCCCGCCCAACTTCGCGTGCGCGAGGAGGTGTGATGAATCGCGGCGTGATAGGCAAGTCGAGTCTCGTGCCAATCCAGCGCTGCTGAGGCTTGCCACCGCGCAGCCACGCTGCGTAATTGTACTTGTAATGTGCGCTGCGTTGCGCTGCTATTATTGATAGGTTGGTACCCAAGGTAGGCACGGAGTATTGATGCTCGTGATTTGTACAGAATACAGGGCACGGAGTATCAAGTACTTGGCGCGCATCATCTGTAATCGGGGAACCGGCTGCTCCTTACTCCGTGCTCCGCGCAGCATTCTGATGCCCCAAAAATGTTCTGTTCTTGTCTGCTCTGCTCTGCTATTCTCTCTCATCTGCTACAACTCTGCTTCGCTTTTCGTTCCATGATATCCAGTGTTGCAGCCCCGTCCCCCCCTTCATCACACCCACACACGGCCCTCGTGCATGGTCGTGTTGCATCGGGACAGACAGAGCAATTTGCTGTCAAGGCTTGCCGCAATTTGCTCCTCGGAGAGCCTGGAGCTAACCACCGAAACAGGTGACGAATGCCGCTGTCGGCGTCCCGCTATTCGCTCCGCTTGTGAGACATGACATTGCTTGTCCCGATCCCCAAGTGAGACATGTTCTTCTCTAGCCAGGATCCACCCGTTTCTTGGTGGCTTGACTGGACTGGCCCTCCAACGAACAGGTACCGGCTGGGTGGAGTCGCCAGGTATAACGTACGGAGTACACATAATAGCCCGATCTCGACGCCATCCCGATCACTAGGCGGGCTTGATCCAGCTGCCTACTTGTACATGATGCACACATACCTAGTTGCCTGCACATACATACAGGCAGACGGCGGCACATGTACTCCTTGCGTTGTGTTTTTCAGGCCAGCCGGACTATATCTCGACGTCTACTAATCATGTCCAGCTGATAGTCGCCGCTCGCTTCGCTTCGATTGATGCCATGGACCTGCGATTGGCTCTTGGAGAAGGCATACATAAGAAGATGGCGTCAACCAGAATGCCACCTGCTGATGGAAGCGAGCTACCTGCAGGTAATGAATCCAGCGAGCACTACGGGAGTACGGAGGACTTTTGTTCAAGCAAAAAAAAAAAAAAAAAAAACTTCGACGCCTCAATGGAGCAAGCCCCCAGCCCGTTTATCAAGTCTCCCATGCAAGCTGGTGGCCCGTTCATCCATCGCCAGCACGGCCGATAAATAGTTGCTTCTTCAGAAGTGCTTTTGCCCGCGGCCAAGCTGCCCATCTCCGCCTAGGTACCCATTGTGGCCCGTTGAGTGCGCTACGGCATGACTACATGTACATTGCATGGGAGATATTGCGAGATGCCCAGTCTGTCTCTCCTTCATGCGCGCGCCTTCGTATCACTGAGGAACCATGAATTGCCCCCGCAGTAGACTTCGTATTCGTCAGATGGCTGCTGATACCTGCGATACCTAGACGGCTACCCGAGGCTACCTAGCCGGACAAGTCTGGACAAAAACAGAGAAGAGGGAATACGATCGAGAACAAAGAGAGAACCAGACAAGCGTTGGGTTTCCCACAGGAGAATGTCTCCGATCCCCTCTGACCACCATCCTGTCCTTCCTTGTACCTTGCAGGTACTCGATGATGGGCAAATGGAGTCGCCGCCCAGCGATGGAATATACCCGCGACAGCCCGCCCCACGCTAAGTGCCCGCTCATCAGCTAGAACCAAGGGAAAAAAGAAAGGAAAACAGGTTCCATCCTTGGCCGTACAGTGTGTCGTCCGACTCGCACACAGGCGCCAACATGAACAGCGTTAAGGGCATGCTTCCTTTTTGACAAGGATCCCGCTCGAGGTCCCCCTGCTCCTGCTCGATTCCTTGGAGGCCTTTGCGTCATGACCAGGCAACTTGGGCAGATCAGCCATCCAGGCTTAATAAAGCTTCCAAGCCTTGCAACCCAAGCCGGCCAGCCCATCGACGGTCCATCTCTCAGCCAGATTTGATCCAGCCAGAGACGTCATAGTGGCCAATTTGGGTCTTGCAAGAGAGCTGAGATGGCCTCGCCAAGTAGGCTGAGAGAGAGCACCCTGCAGTACGGGCAAGTGCGTGCTAGTGGTATACAAGTCTGTGCGTGAGTGTGTATTGTCTTGTCCAGCATTTTCCATCTTGCCATCTGCGGGATGCTCAAGTCGATATCTTGCCTTGGCCGATTTCAACAACTCCCAAGCAGAGCGCGCATGTACTCATACCCGATGCAGCGTTGGCCTAGAGCCTCGCCCGCATTCCAATTTGCAGGCGACAAGTCATCGCTGCATTGGTATTGTGACCTCCCCCATTGCATTGCTCCGTGCCATGCGACGACACGTTGGACATGCCCTGCCCGTGTCATGTCGTGCCTGGAAGGTGACAAGGCTCTCCGCCTCTGTGATCCAAACTACTGCTACGTCTGTTCTCCTCGCACGTTTCCTTAGTGCTCAGGGGTCCAACAATATCCATTCAGTTTGGTCAGCAAGATGAAGTCAGTACGCATCTGCATCCGATGATAGCAGATTTCGCTAGCCAGTACTTGCCTGGTTTGGATAAGCATCATGCAAGCAACCTAACCAAGATACTACCATCCGCCAATCCTTGAATCGCCGACCCGAGCATTGCATTCGTTGTATACTACTACGGTAGTTCGGGGAGATGGCCAGTGCCACCATACATGGCCGCAAATGCAGTGGCCCCATCATCTCAACGTCGTGCAACCAGTAAATGTTCAAATGGGAGATTGTGCCTAACAAAGACTGCTTGTAGTGGCGTATTCTCTCCTCGTTATCCACAACCGCAGAGTCCATGTAGGTACAAAGTCCACACCCACGCATCCCCGACAATGCCATTTACCATTGAGGCACCACACAGCAAGTACAAGTACGTCGTACAAGTCGTCGTGGTGAAATGTCCCTCGCCTCTTTGGGCGGACATTGGCACCAATGTGTATGGATGCGGACAGCAAACAATACGGGAATCTCAGGCGAGTAGCATTCTATCTGCATGCTCCCTGCCCGCTTTACAGGGAGAAAATTCTGTCTCGCAACGTTCCGGGCGGATGATGGACGACCACGTGGACGGGATGGGACATTTCATTAGGGCCTGACTTAATCTCAACTGTGTCTCGACAACGCCACATCAACCATCCGTCGGAGCTAAGGCCCGTCTTTGCAGCACAGATGAGACGGGGGAGGGGAAGCATCGGTGATTCATCATCTAAACCCCTTCCCCCCCTTTTCTTTTCTTTTCTTGTCTTGGTGTTTCTGATGGCGAGCGAGCTTGATCCCTAAAGGAAACGACAACTGCAGATGATATGTCGAACCGCCTCGATTCTGTGATTGCTTCGCTGGACACCATGCTTCGTAGACGTAATTGGCTCTGCAGCTTTTAGTGAGCAGACACTTGCTTTCGTGAAACGGTCTGATTTCTTGAAGGGGTCCTGTCCTACCCCCCTTTTTATGCAGCTCCCTTCATTGGTCCGCGGCGAGGGATCAACAGCCCAGCAAATCTAATGGAGGCCACCAAGTGTTCTTTTGTGTTCACTATCAGTGTCGCCACTAGACTAATTTGTCGAATTAGGACTGCCCTTGTACAATTATATAGATAAAAAAAAAGAAAGTGTGCGTGAGATTAGATACCGGAACAATCGCCATGCCAACGTCATCAATGAGTAGTTGGCTGGTGGCATCGGCAAACACTGATTGTTCCTCGGGGAGCCAACATTGTTCTCAACAAAATACGGCTTTCTGCCTAGAAGACGCCTTGGCGCTCGGCAACTGGTTAGAGTAGTGTGTGCTCACCAATCCAACTACATACGGGCGGAAGTCTGGAAGGATATCCCGGAGTAAGACCCAAAGGATTGATCTTAGCCGAATCCTTCGCCCCGAAAACGATGGAGCGAATTGATAAAGAGCATAAACTAATTCTGAAATACACAGCGATCGAATCTTTATTTTTTTTAAAACCCACTAAAGTTAAAAGGGCATGGCATTTTCCCGCAGCCCGCTTACATCAAATGCCAAGAACTGCATTATAGTATGTTTGCCGCAGAGCCTCGCTTTCATTCCTCTATATACGCATGCCACAATGCAGTGCCTTGCTCTCTCTATATAGAGTAATCGTCACGTTAAATGCGTCTTCAAATAATTCTTCATTTTTAAACGTAAAATTAAATCTAGCTTCGCATGCTAATATTCTGGTGACTAAAGGAATGATACAGACATCCGTGGTTCGATGAATGCGGGGAGAGATCCGCTGGAGTCACGCCGACTCCGCAATCGCTCCTCGACTCTGCAACACCATCTGAATTTCGCTTCTATATGAGTTCGTCCAGTTATAAAAGACTTGATATATTGAGAGCTTTTGGCTACTCACAATTAATAGGATTCAGATTCAAGTTCAGTTTTATTCTTTGCGTGATTCTCCAATAATGGTGAACATAATCGTCGTCGCAGGGTGAGACTATATAAAACTCCCAACTCTTTCGCTTATATAAATGCATTTGGTAACATTGACATTGCTGCAGGGCCGGTGTGAGTGGCCTCACCTCGGCGCTTCTCCTTTCGAGGAGCAAAGGCAACAAGGTCACCGTGGTTGCAAAGCACATGCCTGGCGACTACGACATCGAATATGCCTCTCCGTGGGCTGGAGCAAATGTGCTGCCGTGAGACTCCCCTTGCATCCCTTGACCAGACTTTGTCAGGTTTATATGATTTTGGATAACTAAACAAATGTTTTTAGAATGGCCTTTGAGGAGGATAGCAGATGGGAGCGCCGTACTTGGCCAGAGTTGAAGCGTTTGACGGAACAAGTTCCCGAAGCCGGAATTCACTTCCAGAGTAATAACATTCACACTTTTTCACGTGGATGAAACTCAATGCTAACTACTATCGACACTTATAGAGGCTCGCGTTTATAGGCGATTGAAGGACGCGCAAGCTGCAGGCGCCCTTCCGGCCGATCCGCTCTTCTCAGCGAATCCCTGGTATAACACGGTGCTCCCTGATTACCGCGAGTTGAACCAAGACGAGGTCATTCCAGACCACGACTCGGGATGCGAATTCACAAGCGTTTGCATCAACACCGTCATCTACCTCGCATGGCTCGTCGGCCAGTGCGTCAAGAACGGGGTCGTGTTCAAGAGAGCCGTCCTATCAGACATTCGTGAGGCCAAGACGCTGAGCCATACGGGTCAGCCGGCAAACATCATCGTCAACGCCACTGCGCTGGGCTCTCTCAAACTTGGTGGTGTTGAGGACACGACTATGACTCCTGCTCGCGCGCAGGTCGTCGTTGTTCGCAATGAGTACCATCCCATGGTTGCTACATCTGGGACCGACGACGGTCCCACTGAGATGACTTACATCATGCAGCGTGCTGCTGGCGGAGGCACCATCCTGGGCGGGACCTACGACATGGGAAGCTGGGAATCCGTCCCTGATCCCAACATTGCGATCCGCATCATGAAGAGGGCCGTGCAAGTGGCGCCGGAGCTGACGGGAGGAAAGGGCATCGAAGGCTTAAGCGTCATTCGACACGGCGTGGGACTGCGGCCCTACAGAAAGGGCGGAGTGAGGATCGAGGAAGAAGCTCTAGACGGCGAGACGTCCATTGTGCACAACTACGGGCACGCGGGCTGGGGATACCAAGGCTCGTATGGCTGTGCCGAAAGGGTCGTCGAGCTGGTGAATGAGATTCGCAAGAGGAACGGGGAGAAGCTCGATGCCGAGCCAAAGGTGTTTGAATGGGACCCGTGAATCGATTCGGGGATTCTCCCATTGCTATGCTACTTGCGAAACCTGCTCTTTTTTTACCTTCTAGTTTTTAAATATTTTTTTTTCCAAGGGCTTAATATTATATAAATCATGTCTATCTAGAATACTCGTATCGTTTGTCATTCTGTGTTGATTGTTGTTGTTGTTGTTGGGTCCCTGCTGGCAGATAAGCGGGCCTATGCAATTTCCGGGGGCCTTCCCAACTTTTTTTTTTCCCTTTACTTTCACACCAAAAAAAAGGCTCCACGTTGCAGATCATTCTTCACAAGGGTGTTTCAACGTGTGTTCAACGAATCGACGGTGATGCCCCTTTTTATATTAACAGCCGTAGGACGGGATTGAAACAATTTCACGTCATTTCTTTTTATATATTTTTTCCTTTTCAACTCTCGTTACTTTCTTTTTTCATTTGGTGAAGCTAACCAACAACCAAAAGAGAGCAAATCTCCACTCTCATCGCCCATATGGCTTCCCTCATAAAATTCGCATCCGACGTTGCCAACGGCCGGCATGCGTTGTCTAAATTCGTCCCCTTGGGGCTCTGGTTCGCAGACGCTGCGCTATGCGGCCTGATTATCTGGAAAGTGCCATGTTAGTTTCAACGGTTGTACGGTCCCTAGCAGAATGGGTTGCAAGAAGAGAGAGAGAGAGAGGTGTTTCAAAGAGAGCTGACAATGGGACTTTTTTATGACTTGTCTAGATACTGAGATTGATTGGACGGCCTACATGGAGCAGATTACGCAGTTTGTTAACGGGGAGCGAGACTATCCCAAGATGGAGGGCGGTACAGGACCACTGGTGTATCCCGCAGCTCATGTGTATATTTACACGGGGCTGTATTATCTGACGAATAATGGCACCAACATCTTCCTGGCACAGCAGCTCTTTGCGGCTTTGTACATGGCTACGCTGGGGTTGGTGATGCTGTGCTATTGGAAGGCAAAGGTGAGCTTCATTGATGAGTCTAGTGTGTACATGGTGAGAGCGGTTACTAAGGGTGATTGATGCCGCTGGTTACAGGTCCCGCCTTACATCTTCCCGCTCCTGATTCTGTCAAAGCGGCTTCATAGCGTCTTTGTCTTGAGGTGCTTCAACGACTGCTTTGCGGCCTTCTTCTTATGGTTATCGATATTCTTCTTCCAGAGAAGAGTGTGGACTCTCGGCGCACTGGCATATACCATCGGTCTAGGCGTCAAGATGTCATTGCTCCTCGTCCTTCCCGCAGTAGTCATTGTACTATTCCTGGGACGCGGATTCAAAGGAGCCCTGCGACTGGTGTGGCTCATGCTACAGGTCCAGTTGGTTCTTGCTATTCCATTCATCACGACGAATTGGACTGGCTATCTTGGCAGAGCGTTTGAGCTATCAAGGCAGTTCAAGTTTGAATGGACGGTCAATTGGCGAATGCTGGGCGAGGAACTATTCCTGAGCCGGGGTTTCTCTATAACGCTACTGGCATTCCACGTCATTTCCCTCCTCGTCTTCATCTCAGCTCGGTGGCTGAAGCTCAAAGAACGGTCCCTCCTTGGAATCATAACCTACGTCGTCCGATTCCAGTCGCCCTTCTCAGAGCGGGAAGAGCTCGGTATTTCCAACAAAGTCGTCACGCCTAGGTACATTACCTCGGCGATCCTGTCGGCCAACGTGGTTGGTCTGCTGTTCGCCAGGTCGCTGCATTACCAGTTCTATGCGTATCTGGCATGGGCAACCCCGTTCCTCTTGTGGACAGCCTCCCCCAACATTTTCGTCGTGGTCCCGCTGTGGTTGGCGCAAGAGTGGGCTTGGAACGTCTTCCCCAGCACCCCCCTTAGTTCAAGCGTCGCGGTGAGCGTTCTAGCCATCACAGTTGCCATGGCCTTTGTGGGCTCGAAACCAGATACGCCTTCATATCAGCCGCAAGGCTCCTCAAAGCCAAAACGGCTATAGTTGTGGAATAGCCAGACAACCGAGTTGTCGCTAACAAAAGTGTTATTTTCTCACTCTTCCTCTTCCTCTTCTTCGTCGTCACTGGGTGGCATCTTTCCAACGTTGGAATCGCTCTCCTCATCGCTGAGATCTTGGACCGTTTTTACGAATTCTTTGGGCCTGGCATTGTGAATTAATACATGTATAATATAGAGAGGTCGGAGATGCCCATCATACCAATACGGCTGCTTCCGCCATAATTTCTCGTCACGCACGACATTGATAATTTCTCCAATTGCTCTGCTATCCTGTGTCCCTATCGGATACCCTTCAGCAAGTACAAATCCGCCGCGCTTGATCCAGATGGTGTTGCGAAATCGTTGGGCGAGCTCGAGGACCACGGCTTTCTTGCTTGGCATTTCGCACGTATACAAATTGTTTCCTTCGGGCTTCAACACGCGCACAATCACTTGGGTAGGTTCCAACGCATCTGGCGGAGAGAGCGCCTCCTGCGCAGCGGCAAGGACATTGCGCTTTGGTCGACCCATGGCGGCAGGCTTCAGCACAATTTTGGTGGGCGGTTTAAGGCGGTTGAACTATGATATCAAAATTTTGTTTTCTTTTTTTTTTCCTTACTAAAATTGGTGAATGGAAATAAACCGGGTCGTTGATGGAGGGGCAATCTACCGATAGAAGGAACAATTTCTCGCGATAAGACTAAAAGTTGACCGTCCCGGCGCCCGCCGCGGAATTTCCCCATTGGGCGAGACCGAATCAGGGACCAATAGTTGGAGACCACAAAGCCATTTTGTTACGAGATGCTAAACGCCCCAATGGGCGAAATATCGGCCAAACTCATCTTGCACGAGGACCGATGGTTTTTTTTTTTTCTCTGTCTACGGGTTTCTTTTCTTGGGCATTTTGGCTGTTATCAGCCATTGACTCACAATGGATTGTGCTAAATGTTCAGCCGGAAAGGTGGCTTGCAAGGCCACGACCAATCTCCGTCGAGATCACGCCCACCATCTGTCCAGGGCTCACAAGCCACCCGTCCTCCGTTCACCGGTCGAGATAGTGGTGGAGCAAGAAAGTCGGCGGGACCTACTCTAATCAGACCCTAGCAGCTCCGTGTGAACAAGACGAAAACGAGGCACCTCTCACATGGCGCCTACGGCAATCTTACGCGAGCCGGCTCCGTCCCGGCCGCACGGAGGGCAACAGCCGATATCGTTTTCGACCCGCATCCCTTTATTAATTCACCTATATCCCGTGGCCCCCAAAGTTTTCCGTGCAAGCATAAGACGATGGCTTTCAACATGGATTCCTGTTGGCCAGGCCGCTGTGCAATTTATTTCACCGACCACAACCGGGCATTCCACTAGCCTCAAGCTTATCGGTCCACGAGACCTGATGGAAAATTGGGCCTTGGGAGCATGTCTACTGGATATTTAGGTCTCTGGGCGGGAGAAGCATGTGGTTGAAGCTTTTTCTGAGCTTTCCTGAGCTCGTCAAGGAGCACCAATCTGGCCTTTTTCCTCTTTATTCAACATAAATTTCTTAATACTTTATACCTATACAACTATTAACTCTACCACTTGCCTATTGGTGATATATCGTGTTGACAACACTCTTCACGATGGACGCAATCCTACTGCGAAACCTCGTGGAGATCCAATCCGGGCCCTCTACAGACGAGGCAACAAGACCGCTCACAGCTCCAGAAAAAACCTACCAGAGGACTTACTCTGGAGGTGTATTCCAGGAGGAGCCCGTCAATGTGCGGAGATCGTCACTTCCTCGTGGTGATGGATTCTCTTCTGGTGCAGCCACTCCAGATGCCGATCTGGAGAGAAGCCGACCGGCCAGCCCAGCCGTCGGGGTTGATGCCGTGGAAGTGGTGCCCAGCGTGTGGGATCCGTACATGAACCGGTTCCGACTGGTATCGGTCTGTTTGTCCAATTTTGGCAATGCCTTGAGTGACAGCTCTGCTGGTGCTCTGATTCCTTACATGGAGAAGTAGGTCTTTTAAACAAAACTCCAATAGTCAGTTGAATAAAAAAAAGAAACGGCAAGTCTAACTCGCAACAACCAGACACTACGACATTGGCTATGCCATCGTATCGCTCATCTTCGTCGGCCAAGCCCTAGGCTTCGTCTTCGCCGCCGTCTTCCTTGACAGCCTCCGCGCAAAACTCGGCAGGGCCAAGCTCCTCGGCATCGGCCAGATGCTCATGGCGTGCGCGTACATCCCCCTCGTTGCCGCGGCCCCCTTTGGCGTTGTCGTGACGGCCTTCTTCTTCGTGGGCTTTGGCATCGCCATCAACGTCGCCATGGGCAACATTTTCTGCGGAAGTCTTCAGAACAGCACCGTCATGCTTGGTCTCTTGCACGGGAGCTATGGTATTGGCGGCACGTCTGGCCCGTTGATTGCCACAGCCATGGTTACCGTTGCCCATGCGGCGTGGAACCACTACTACATCTTGACGATGGGCATTGGTTTCCTGACAATGGCGCTCTCCGCGTGGACGTTTTGGCGATTTGAACAGGAGCAGAGCCCGGCGGCGCGGGAGCGAGAAGCACAGCCCGACAACTCGGCCTTCCTGGGCATGTTTGCCGCGGTCAAGCTCCGCATCGTCCTCCTCGGGTCGACCTTCATCTTCGCCTACCAGGGCGCCGAAGTATCCATCTCCGGCTGGGTCATTTCCTTCCTCATCAACACGCGCGGCGGCGACCCTTCGTCCGTAGGTTACGTCTCCTCTGGCTTCTGGGCTGGCATCACCATCGGCCGCTTCTTCCTCTCCGGGCCCGCGCAGAAGATTGGCGAAAAGGTCTTTGTATACGGCCTCGTCCTCGGAGCGCTCGCCTTCCAGATCCTCGTGTGGTTCGTGCCCAACGTCGTCGGCGACGCCGTGGCCGTGTCCATTGTCGGTCTCCTCCTGGGGCCGATATACCCCTGCTCGGCGGCCGTCTTCATGCGAAGCATGTCCCACCGCGACATTCTGAGCGGGATGGGTGCCATCAGTGCGTTTGGCAGCTTGGGCGGTGCTGTGGCGCCGTTTGTTACGGGATTGCTGGCTCAGGCGGTTGGGACATGGGTGCTTCATCCTATTGTGATTGCGCTGTTCGCGGTGATGCTGCTGTGCTGGTATGGCATTCCGACCGAGTCGAAGCAGAAGCAGTAATTATAAAAATTTGTCATGATAATGGTTTTGCGTTGGGACGGGATATAGAAATGGCGTATACGGACTGTGTGTTTGGATTTGGAAAGGAAAGTATAGCGTGAATTATATATAAATAAAAAAAGACTTGGTAATACTTACGTTTAGAGAATCTATGTGCTTGTTCATCCATCCTTCTCTTTCTTTCTAGAGAATCTAAGCCGCCGTTCCCCTTTATATGTCCAGATAAATCTATACCTCTATAGATGGTATCCAATCCCAGACAAAAAGATCTATCAGCATGGTGTCCATTAACCCGCCTCTTTTTAACACATGCGTCTAAACGTTTTTTTCTTCATAGTCATGCACGTCGTAAATTAAATGCGACCCTTGGCCGCCTCCTGAACGGTAATGTTGCCTGCGACAATGTCCTTGACTGTCTGCGTGATGCTTGTCCAGTCGTTGAACGTGACGAAGGGGACGTTTTCGTTTTCGCACCAAGTGACCAAGTCTGTTTTGCATTACTCAATTAACATCATGGGGTCAAGGTGAATTCAATGCTATAGGAAATAGTAACATACCCTTTCCAGCCTTTGCGAATAATAAATCCGTCTCCTTGGCAGCAGACAGGTCGGACACGCCGTCACCGGCATAAAACATGGTTGGTCTATTGGGGAGACTAGAGTATTTTCGAATCTCAATGGACTTGTCATGGCCGTGAATACTGCATTTGCGCTGTCAGTACCAAGCCGATACATGGATATAACAAGAAGCCCAAAAGAACGGACTCACCTGTCGTCGCGGAAGATAATCTCCCAGCCGCCCTCGTCATTGAGGCTCTTGCCCTCCCTCGCCCGCACAAAGTTGCTCACAATCTGGATATCCCAGCCCGACCCCAGCAGCTTGTCCAGCAGCGTCCTGATGACGGGCTCCATGCCGCCGCTGAGAATGACAATCGGCACGTTGTTGTCCTGCGCCCAGTTGTAAAAGTCCCTGAAGCCCGGGTCGAGCTTGATATTGGCCAGCAGGATGTCGACGCACTCGTTAAAGGGCGTCGTGACGCTGTCCAGCATCTCGCGGAACGAGTCGCGGAAGTTGACCCGGCCATTAAGCGTGTCAACGTTACCCTGCTTGCGCTTCTCGGCGCCGTAACCCAGGTTGTCGGTCATGTAGTCGTTGGAGTCGGCGGTCGTGACGGTGCCGTCAAAGTCGGTGAAGAAGATGAATTTGGGGTTGGTGGCCATGGCCGGAGTGTCGTTTGCGACGGAGCCCATTTTGGCGGCTGATGGGGAATATCTCGTGAGGAAATGTTGTTGAAAGTTGTAGATTTGAATCTCCGAGATCGTAGATGCTACAAAAATTTGGAGGGGCAATGGAGGGGCTTGTCACTGCGATAAGATGGCGACAACGGAGGGCGGAATATCGGAGCCTAAAGAGACAACGAGCCCAATAATTATTAAAAAAGTTTGAAGAGATGGCTAATTTAAAAAAAAGAAAGGGATCGAAGAAAACTCATCACGCCAACAGCCATCCCTGCAAACCGATCTGGCACTACAACAAAAGCCAATCCCTCCTGGCGCAGCGCCGATCAGCAACATGCCTAAAAAAAAAGCCCAAGACCAATGCTCTCTGTGTCGTCATTCTGTCGGTTTCTCGCTGGCGGCTTCACCTCGCTGAGATGCCCCGCCAAAACGGGCTGCCCTGGCGAAGGAACAGGGGCCGAGAGCCCCGCTGAAGCACTAAGCCGGGAGAATGAAGCCTCTCTGGAGAGTAACTTTTTTTGCCTAGCTGAGGGGCACTATAGAGAACAATGCAGCCCATTGTACGAAGTAGGTACCTATAATTCCATCCTGATTGGCATATCCATCACATCTCAAGATGCATCAGGGAGTTTGTAATAATATTATTATTACTCTTCTCGTCCAATTGCCCGGTCATACTTCTGACACCCGCATGCCCGCTAAGCCGATCTGATGCGTGCCAGCAAACCGGCGCGCGAATTTTTGCGAAGGCGGTCTACGCCAAAAAATGTGCCGTCGAGATCGGCCCAAAGACCCGGACACAACCGGCGGGAAGCTCTTTTTTCAAAATGTGGAGGTACGGGTACATTATCGCTCACGCTGGTAAGCTGTCTCCAAAGTATTAGTATTGGGATTAGTAGCACCTTCAATTGGCTCTACTTGTACTGCTACTAATGCCAGAGACTGGCGAGTCTGTGTGGCCGCTGCTTGCTTTTTTTCCCCAGGTGACCACGGCATTCGGGTGTCAAAAGCCAGCCGAGACAAGCCCAGCACCATTGTGCTTCGACAACGCAGAAAAAAAAAAAAGAAAAAAGGAACCAGCCCCGGAAAAGCTGCACCAGGGTCCAGCGGTTCGAGCCCTTGAGAACAAGCTACCGCCCGCGGTGCAGAGGCTTTTTGCCCTGCGCTGGCAGAAATGCAGCCCTTTGGCCGCGCAGTCTGGAGGCAGGGCAGGATAGTAGGGCTGGAGTTGGCAGCAGTGAGACCGAAAAGCGGCGCCATCACCACCTCAGCCCGATGGCCCTCGACGGCCACCTGCCTGCGCTGCCATATTCAGGCCATTGCCTATCCTACACGCTTCTACTCTTCCCAGCCGCCATCAAACGACGCCGACAAGCCCCTCAATCCCCCTCAATCCGCCCCCAAAGTCGACAGGCCGGTTTCAGCCGCCGCGAAAAATGCCAATGCCGAGCCGGCCGCTTCATGGACCCGGCCGAGCTGGCTTGAGCTGCCATCTATATCAGAGGAGAGACGGAGTGCCCTGAATAAGAGGTTCAGTTTCATCATGGACAATGTCCAATCAAAGGTCCTCAATGCCTCGCAGAAGCTCAACGAGATCACCGGGTACACTGGCATCGAAGCCATCAAGGCGGAGAATGAGCAGCTTGAGACTGACTTGGCCTCGGCCCAGGCCCGGGTCCGGTCGGCCAGGCAGGCGTACAAGACATCGAATAACAAGCGAGCGTCGACTCAAAGGGAGGTGACTACTCTGCTTGCCCGCAAGGATACCTGGACGCCCACAGATCTCGAACGCTTCACAGAGCTGTACCGCACAGACCACGTCCTGGAGGGCGAGGTTGTCTCGGCCCAGGAAAACCTGACCGAGGCCGAGTCAGACGAGCAGAAACTCAGCCAGAAGCTCAGTGCCGGCATCTTGAAGCGTTATCATGAAGAGCAGATTTGGAGCGACCGGATCCGAAGGGCCTCGACGTGGGGCACTTGGGGCCTGATGGGCATGAACTTTGTCCTCTTTGTGGTGCTCCAGTTTGTTGCCGAGCCTTGGAAGAGGAAAAGGCTAGTCAAGGGCGTCGTGGCAGAAGAGAAGCGAATCCTGGATGATGTCCAAGCCGAGTTGGCAAATATCAAGGCCAACCTGAATCAGATGGCCGAGGCTGCCGCCGCCGAGGCAGCCAGAACCCCCGACAAGGAGGCCCAGCGTCTCTTTAATCTAGAAAAGATCAAGGAGGCGTGGCTGTTCACCATCTCCGGAGTTTGGATCCGCAACTTTCAAGAATGGAAAGAGCTCCTATTACAATGGAAGGCTCTCATTACAGACCCCAATGTGTGGAGGGCGGGTTTCGAGGACCTGATTAGCGAGCGCCAGCTGGACATGCGCATGCGGGATGCATCCGCGCTAGTGCTCGAGGGTCTCATCACTGGCATAGCAATCACTTGGAGCATGGGAGCGTTGTTTGGACGAAAATGATGAGGGTAGATAGACATGTATTCTAACGATTCGACTCTGATGTAATATAGACACTAGCTAAACAGTACCATATGGACCTTGAGGGATATACAAGGAGCTTTAGACACATATAACGCGACGAAATGCCGGGCAGAAATACTATATACATCGGGGTGGGGGGGGAGAGGGGAGAGACTGTACAATGTTATTCGAGCCACGAGGGCTCACATGCATTTTTTTCTTTTTCACTTATCAAAAGTTCATTTTCGGTCAAGTTGTTCTAAATGTGGCGATGAAGCTAATGGCAGTGCTGATGCTGGTGCTGGTGGCGGTGGCAGAGATTACACAAAGCCATTTGGACCATCGAAACTAGAACAAAATCTATTGCCATGGAGTTGCTTTTTCTCGCGCTCACCGACGGCACAACAAATCGCCGCCCAGCTTGCCACAAAACATCTCCAGCCACAGCCACGGCTTCCGGATCTCGTCGCCGGAAAGCATGCGCTAAGCAGCTATCAGAACAAAAGATGACCTAAGATGGCAGCAGAATAAAGGGAAACCGAGAGACATGGAGCAACGTCATTCCGGTCGGTACAACCTTGTCCTAGCAAGGGCCAGTCTAGGACTTTTTGGTCTCCTGCTCAAGTACTAGAGCTAGGACTTTTTTTTTTATACATGGCTTAGAAGCTCGGCCAGCTATTGCCCAGTAGTTCCAGTTCCAAGGCTGGAGTCGCACAGCAAAGCCTCGTCTAATGCAACCCCCGCCGTTTGAAGCTGTTGCTTCTCTCGTTTCGCTCGTGGTCCTCAGGCAGAATGTGGTAAATAAACTTTGGGAACAAGCTTTTTTTTTCTCCTGTTACTTTCCTACGAGCCGAGATCCCCTATCTCGCTTGTTTATTTTTCTTTTCGAGTTAGATCGAGGGATAAAATGTTACGAGCGTCACGTGGAGGCGGTGGGTGGAATGTGGATGGTCTTATGAGGCTTTGCTTTATACGAGAGGCCGCCTTTTTTTTCTTGATAATTGAATAGGAGATGGCTTGTCTATTGCCATGGCGGTTCTTGCTGCTGCTGCTATGGATAGTAGAATCTGGATCGGCTTGATTTTCTATTAGCGTAACAGTAAGAGCAGCATTGCCGATCTTGAATATCATCATGACCAACACGGCCTTGGGTAACGTTGGATGGTGCCACTCAGCCACCAAACATTTCTCAAATGGCTAGCCAATGCCCGGATACTGTACAAGTAGCATCTCGAGGCTGTAGCTTTCGTTGTCCCGGTCACAGTTGTCTAAGACAGAACCTGCTCATCTGTGTCTCTACAGGGTAGATGGCTCTATCTCCATGCATCATTTGATGTGGAATCACGCAGAAGCCCGACTCGCGCTCAATCGAGTAGTCCCCGATGGGGCACCGATTTGGAGCTTCTTATGTACTAGGCGGCATGTAGGACACGATCCTGTTCTTAGTACCCCTTTGTTTACAACAAAGCTCTTGTAATCATCTTTCGTTGTACAAGGATATTGTTGACGGCATCGATATCCCAACACTCAAAGCCGCTTGACTAGCGTTCTCTCAAAACGCCGCCGCCTGGCCCGCAGAAGCCGCATGGGCGAGGATGCAAAAGTCCTAATGAGGCCACTGATACAATGAAAACATAATGAAAACACCCCGGGCAGTGACTGTAACGCAGGGCAGCAATCTCCTTGTCCGCATAGAAACCGTCAACGTATCACCATCCTTCTGTGGCTTTTGTAGGATCCGAGCTGGGCTGCTGCCTCAGGGCCCTAAGCACAGCGGCCATTTAGTGCTAGCCTCCACTTTGTGCCTCTAAACTTACGGCACTTTTCAGTATTAGCCGGCTGCACTGCTCCTGTAGCTCCAGCAAAACCTCCTCTCTACCTCTCCTCCCCCCCCAGCCCGTGCATGCAAAACACCCGATATTCGATAATAAACCCCGCCACATGCCTAGCGAGACTCTCCCCCCCCATCACTGACGACATCCACCAACAACCACAAAACACCACCGTTGCCAGACCGCAGGCAGCTTTGGCCCTTTTTTATTTTATCTCTTCCCTCTTCCCACCGCCTGAGGCTCCCATCAGCTTTTTGGCTCCCCAGGCATCCCACCCAGCAGCTTGTTATCACGCCCCCTCTTCTCTGGCTGCTCTCGTGGTGCCGTTCCTCGTGGAGCCGCTTGTTTTTTTCTCCTCCCCCCCATCTTCCTCCTCTTCCTCCTCCTCCTCACCTCCACCAGACAACACAGCCGTCTTGCGCGTACGCATCGCGCTCCCCGCACCGGCGCCATGAATGAGGACGAGGCAATCCAGAACATCACCAAGAAGATTGAGCGGGAGAAGGCTCTGATCAACGCTGCCAATGCTATGCGTTCGCAGACCAACAATGAGGCCGTCCGCTCCCGCCTCGACTCCCAGATGCGCGATGGCCGCCGAAACCTCCAGTTCTTCGAGGAGAAGCTGCGGGATATCCAGATGCGAAAGGTCGGCCAGGGCGTCGAGGGCATGTCTCTGGGCGGCAACGACGACGCCAACGCTCCCCCCGCTCCACCGCCAAAGGACGCCTCGTCGTCGTGGGGAGACCAGCAGCCTTATGGCTCCCAGAGCCGAGATGGTCCGCCTTCTGACCTGATGCCGCCTCGCCACAACTTTGGTGCTCCCGGCCCTGGAGCTGCCTCCAAAGCTCGGCCCAACTTCACCAAGCTAGGTGCGTTTACAAAGAATCTGCCGCTCTGCCCTTTGTTTCTCCTCCTCTCCGCCCCCCTGGCCGTTGTTGCTGTCTTCACATCTCCTTCCCCTCCACTCTTCTTCTCCCCGAGATATCAGCTCTGGCTAACTAGCTCTTGCTCGCAGACCTGATCAAATATGATACCCCCTACCTTGGACCTCGAATCCAACACATGCTCTCGCAGATCCAGTTCAAGCTCAACGTCGAGGAGCAGTACCTTAAGGGTGTCGAGAAAATGGTGCAACTTTATGGCATGGAGGGCGACCGAAAGAGCAAGGCCGATGCAGCTGCTCGTAGGGTTGAGAGCAAGCAGAAGATTCTTCTCTTGAAGCAGGCATTGAAGAGATATGAGGAACTGCATGTTGACATGGACTCCTCTGATGCTCAGGATGGTACGTATTGGACATGAAAAAGTTGTCGTGTGCTCCCCCCTTGCTTACTAACTTCATCAACAGACGATTCAATCAATACTCCCAATCTCCGCAAGCCCTTGAGCGGCCAGCTTTCTATTCGTGTCGTGGCCATCAAGGACGTTGATCACGCCACCACCGGGAGGTTTGCTCGTGGCCCCGAAACATTCGTCGCCGTTAAGGTCGAAGACACTGTCATGGCCCGGACTAGGACGTCGAGAAATGACCGCTGGGAGGCTGAGTATCACAACATTGAGGTCGATAAGGCCAACGAAATTGAGCTTACCATCTACGACAAGCCCGGCGAACACCCCATGCCCATTGGCATGCTCTGGGTCCGGATATCCGACATCGTCGAGGAGATGCGCCGCAAGAGGATCGAGGCTGAGATGAACAGCTCCGGTTGGGTGTCTGCCGACAGAATGGGTAGCTCTGGAGCCCCCTCTCAGTTCCCAATGAGCCCGACCCAGGGTTCTTTCGGATCGCCTCAGACTCCTGGCGGCCAGGGTCAGGGAGCACCGCCGTTTGGCGATCCGGGTCCCCAGCCTCAGGTTGTCACCGGTCCCATTGACGGATGGTTCAACCTTGAGCCGGCAGGACAGATTCAGCTCGAGTTCAGCTTCGTCAAGGAGAACCGAGACAAGAGACAAGTCGACCTTGGCCTGGGACGAAAAGGTGCCGTTCGACAGCGTAAGGAGGAGGTCCACGAAATGTTTGGCCACAAGTTTGTCCAGCACCAGTTTTACAACATTATGCGCTGCGCTCTTTGCGGAGATTTCCTCAAGTATTCCGCGGGCATGCAGTGCGAGGACTGCAAGTATACTTGCCACAACAAGTGCTATCCCAGCGTTGTTACCAAGTGTATCAGCAAGAGCAACGCGGAGACGGATCCGGACGAGGAAAAGATCAACCACCGCATTCCGCACAGATTCCAGCCCTTCTCCAACGTTACAGCCAACTGGTGCTGTCACTGCGGTTACATACTGCCGTTCGGAAAGAAGAATTGCAGAAAATGCTCAGGTAAGTCATCGTATTCCTCATATTCACCTTTTTTTCGATGCATGCTTGTCTGATCACTTAATAGAATGCGGCCTCACGTGTCACGCCCAGTGTGTCCATCTGGTCCCCGACTTCTGCGGCATGTCCATGGCTGTCGCCAACCAAATTCTCGAAGGCATCAGGGTCCAGAAGCAACGGCAGCAGAAGACGACGTCGCTCTCAGAAAAGACGCTCCGATCCGGCGCCAGCAAGAGCCCAACGACGACTGGTCACGGTTCGTCTGCGTCATTCTCGAGCGCTGGTGCGGGCTCGACCCCGGGAACCCCCTCCGCCGAGGCCACAGAGGCGGCACGGCTCATGTATGCGAATCAAACCTCGCCTCAACGGCCGGACCACCCTGGCCGTGCGCCTTCTGACCTATCCGCTGCCGCAGCAGCCACTGCCGCCATGGCCGCAGCTCAGGGTCGCACCGGTTACGACTCGGCACAGCAAGACCCGTATGCTCAAGGAGGACAGTATGGCGCCGGTGGTGCGCCTCCTCAGCATCATAAGTATAATCCGGCGGATTATGCCAACGTGGATCAGGGCTTCCCTGCTCAGCAGCCAGCTCAGCAACGCCCTCCTCCCCAGCAACAGCAGCAGCAGATGATGCCTCCTCCTCAGATGCCTCCTCAGCAGCCACCGCCGCAGCAACCACTGCCGCCGCAGCCGAGCCAGCCCCAGTACCAACAGCCTGCTGCCCCGAAGCCGCAATCCCCCGCCCCCGCCGCTGCCCAGGGAGGTGCCGCTGGACCTGGAGGCGCCCAGCGAAAGGTTCTGCCGTCTGCCACCGACCCTGGCACCGGCGCGCGCATTGGTCTCGATCACTTCAACTTCCTTGCTGTTCTTGGAAAAGGAAACTTTGGAAAGGTCATGTTGGCAGAAACGAAGCGATCTAGACGTTTGTTTGCTATCAAGGTTCTCAAGAAAGAGTTTATCATTGAAAACGACGAAGTAGAGAGCATCAAGTCTGAGAAGAGAGTGTTCCTCATCGCCAACCGGGAAAGGCATCCATTCCTGACCAACTTGCACGCCTGTTTCCAGACGGAAACGCGCGTCTACTTTGTCATGGAGTATATTAGCGGTGGTGATCTTATGCTTCACATTCAGCGTGGCCAGTTTGGCACAAAGCGTGCACAGTAAGTTGATTCGTAGACCTTGTTGTTGCGAGTATGTCGGACTAATGCGATTCTTTTTTAGGTTCTATGCTGCCGAAGTCTGTTTGGCATTAAAGTATTTCCACGAGAACGGCGTCATCTACCGTGATCTGAAGCTCGACAACATCATGTTGACGCTTGATGGTCACATCAAGATTGCTGATTACGGTCTTTGCAAGGAGGACATGTGGTATGGATCAACGACAAGCACATTCTGCGGAACTCCAGAATTTATGGCTCCAGAGGTATGAAGATCAAACCTGAAAGAGACCTTTATGTTTGGCCTCCTCTTTACTGACCATGATGCTAGATTCTCCTGGACAAAAAATACGGCCGTGCGGTCGACTGGTGGGCATTTGGTGTCCTGATATACCAGATGCTTTTGCAACAGTCTCCGTTCAGGGGTGAGGACGAAGACGAGATTTACGACGCCATTCTCGCCGATGAGCCTTTGTATCCGATTCATATGCCTAGGGATTCGGTGTCCATTCTGCAGAAACTCCTTACCCGAGAGCCCGACCAGCGCCTTGGAAGCGGGCCTACCGATGCACAGGAAGTAATGAGCCAGCCCTTCTTCCGCAACATCAACTGGGACGACATCTACCACAAGAGGGTGCAGCCTCCGTTCCTGCCACAGATTAAGAGCGCTACGGATACAAGCAACTTTGACTCGGAGTTTACAAGCGTTACGCCCGTTCTCACGCCGGTCCAGTCTGGTATGTCTATGCCTTCCTTTTCCCCCCAATCTTTACTGTCACATATGCTAATGCCATCACAGTGCTTTCTCAAGCAATGCAAGAAGAGTTCCGAGGCTTCAGTTACACGGCGGATTTGGAGTAGGACCAGCTGTGAAAACGGAGCCGACCAAGACGAAGCCTGTTGTGATAAAAAGTTAATGGTGGTGGCAGCTCTATACAAGATGACTTTTTCCTCCTGGCTACACGGGCAATCAGGATACGGCGCCGCGAAGCGCCTGATGGATTTTTACTGGTTATGATGGCAAGACGATACGATAGTCATTTGGTGATACCTATAGGACCGGAGGGGAGAGGGAAGAAAAAATTGGTGAGCTTTTGTGTCTTGTTGTTTCTGGAAGGGAAATTATCCTATTTTCCCCTCAACCTCTAGGCTGCTGCTCTGCACATGCCTTTTGCCTTTCCTTTTCATAATTTTTTTTTCCATTCTTAAAGCAGCGACACTTTTTTTCTTTAAAGAGCAAATCTCTTTGGGGTTTGGGACTAGTCTTGTTCTTTTTATTAAACGATTGTCGCGTTTGTTTTATGCTTTCTACTGGAGAGAAAGACTTATTATTGCTTTGTTGGGGAGGGGAAAGAGGGAGATGATAGCGTAAGAAGTATACCTACTAATAGAGAATTTGATGCTATGGCTATGAGCGATTGATTTCTTTTCTTGTTTGGTTTTATCATGTGCTTTCTTTGCGATGGAGTACAAATGCATGCAAGGCGTGGTTTAGGTGATTCAATGTCGTAATGAGATTGGCTTCTATATGGGAGGGTATTTACAGAATATAGAATCCCGCCTCTTTCCTTTATTTCTATCTTTTTTTTGGGCTGGCTGGCTTCTTTTACTCGTTATATTGCTTCTTCATCTTCTTCATCTTTCCACCTTTCTTTAGTTGGTGTACTCCTTTTGCAGCAGCTTGGCAATGGTGTTGAGCCTATTTTACAATCATTAGCCCCTGAATCTTGAACTCTTTAATATTGAATAGATGGATAGAGAAAAACTCACTGAATGTTGCTCGTGCCCTCATAAATGGCACCAATCTTGCTGTCGCGGAAAAATTTCTCGGCCAGGCCCTCGCGGACAAAGCCCATGCCGCCCATCCACTCGACGCCGAGGCTGCTGACGCGGCCGGCGACCTGGGAGGCGTAGAGCTTGGCCATGGCGGCGTCCTTGATAAAGTCCTCACCGGCCTCCTTCTTGCGGGCCGCGTTGTAGACGAGGGCGCGGGCGGCGGCAATCTCGGTGTAGGCCTGGGCGAACTGGTGCTGCATGCCCTGGAACTCGCCGATGAGGGAGCCGAACTGCTTGCGGTCGTTCCAGGCGTACTTGACGGCGTTCTCCCAGGCGCCGAGGGCGAGGCCCGTCATCTGGGCGGCGATGCCGATGCGGCCCTCGTTGAGGATGCTGATGGCGTACTTGTAGCCCTGGCCGCGCTCGCCCAGGATGTTCTCCTTGGGGATGAGGACGTCGTCAAAGTTGAGGACGCAGGTGCTGCTGGCGCGGATACCGAGCTTCTTCTCCTTCTTGGCGATGGAGAAGCCCTTTGTGCCCTTTTCGACGACGAAGGCGGTAATGCCCTTGTAGCCCTTGGACGGGTCCAGGTTGGCGAAGACGAGGAAGATGCCGGCCTCGACCGAGTTGGTGATCCACATCTTGGAGCCGTTGAGGACGAAGCCGTCGGCGGTCTCGGTGGCGCGGGCGGCCATGGCGAAGGCGTCGGAGCCGGACACGGGCTCCGAGAGGCAGAAGGAGGCGACGGTGTCGGTGGCCAGGCGCGGCAGGTAGGTGCGCTTGATGTGCTCGGATCCCCATTTCATGATGGCGGTGTTGCAGAGCGTGTTGTGCACGTCGCACATGACACTGACGCTGGGATCGGCGCGTGCCAGCTCCTCGATGGCGATGATGGCAGAGGTGAAGTTCATGCCCGCACCGCCATATTCCTCGGGGATCTCGATGCCCATCAGGCCCTGCTCGAAGAGCTGCTCGACAACGGCGGGGTCCATGGCCTCGGCCTCGTCCATCTCGCGGGCCTTGGGCAGGACGACGTCGGTGGCGAACTTGGAGACGGACTCGGTCATGGCCGCCTCGATTTCAGAGAGATGGGTGATGGGGGTTGGAGGGATCTCAGAGATGTCGATGGGGGAGGAGGATTGCCTGGCGGCGGTTGTAGAGAGATGGCGGAGAGGGCTGTTTCGTTTGACATGTGAGTTATAGGCATTCCAGCTTGAAGAAGGATATAGTGATTCCTTACACATTGCTTCGTGCAGCTGGACGGGCAATTCCAGCGGCGGCAGAGCTTCTCTGAGCGAGGGTCCGGCCGCTTCGCAGGGCAGGGCGCAGGGCCCGTGTAAATGAGGATGACATGATGGAAGATGAGAGACGAGCCGAGGTGCCCAATTGCAGTCTATCGGACAAGAGCTTGCTGAAGAAGAAGGAAAGAGAAGAAGACGGGGAGAACAAGGGCCTAATGAAGAAAAAAGGGAGAAGGAGAAAAAAAAAAGGAGGATTATAAGACTATAATCAATCGATTATTCTCAGCATGCAAGGCCGCGTATCGGACCGGATTTGTTCTTCTTTTTTACCCCAAGACGGGCTTGTCTTCTCCGGTGGAGGCTCAAGCCGAGGGTAACCATAGCTGTTATACCGGGCAGCGGGGCATCTGGAAAGCGTGGGGTTTGGGTTTTTGCTGGTGTTTTATCCCGAGGTAGAGGGCCGGGGATTAGCCGCGCCGAGCTTAAGGAAAGTTGGCTGATTTGTGGGGGGCCATATCACATGCCGCTAAGTGTGCCTACGGAGGAGTACGTACTCCGTACTTGTAGCAGGTTCGGAGTGCGGCCGATCTGGGGTTCCGCGATTCAAGGTCATGTGACCCGTCTCTTCAGCCCACCTGCGTCCTAGAAGATTTGGCGATGGGGTCGGTCGATTCGAGATTGAGATCGAGATAGAAGCTTGCTTGAAGTCGCATCCGCAACACCACGGCTAGGCTGCTCCCGAAGCCAGTCAATCGCGTTGCCCACCATGGCCGGCACAATCCTCCGGCACCTCTTCTCCCCCGCCGCCCGGCACTCCCTCACAGCCATGTCGCCTGCGGCCTCAATATCGCCCATCTCCCGGCTGCAGCAATCCTCGCCATCTTTCCTTTCGCCTCTCTCCGTCTTCCGCGCCGCCTTCTCGACGACGCCCGCCCCGCAGGCAACTCTCAATCAAGTCCTCCGCGGCATTCGAAAGGGCAAGCGTGCCCGCCACGCCGTCTCCCCCGCGCTCTCCAACACGCACTGCCCGGCTCTCAAGGGTGTCTGTCTGCGTGTTGGTGTCGTTCGACCAAAGAAGCCCAATTCAGGCGAGCGCAAGACGGCGCGTGTCAAGCTCTCGTCAGGAGCTGTTGTGACGGCATATATCCCCGGTGAGGGACACAACATTCAGCAGCACAGCGTGGTGCTTGTGAGGGGAGGCAGAGCGCAGGATTGTCCTGGTGTGAGATATCACTTGGTGAGAGGAGCGTTGGATCTGGTATGTTATCTGAACTCGATATCCTTAATGACTGAAATCGGAAGAGGAATGGAGCTGACCTTTTTATTACAGGGTGGTGTTGCAAGCAGAACGACGAGCAGGAGTAAATATGGAACCAAGAAGCCGAAGAAGGCCACTGTGGGCTGAGTAGAGTAAAAAAAAACAACAATTACGATTCAATTTCTTTCGGGGCTGAGCAAAATATTGGTTAGACATTGATGGTCATGTATAAAAACAACCATAGAGCAGCATGAGGGACGAGCACTGTACAATACCAAAAAGCCAAAAAGCAAAATATAAATAAATCTACAACCAAGGACGCAGACAGCTAGGCCATGTCGAACAAACCTCCCCCCAACATCTCTTTCAGTTTCACCATATATTTACATGAGCAATGATTGTCCAAATCGTATCAAACCAGACAGACGCCCCGTTGTACCTCCCGCAGTGTAAAATTTCATTCCCTTTTTTTTTAATCATAGCCCCCCTGTTTCATCCGTTCATGCAGTTGATATGTGAGACCTGCCAGCGGAATAAACTTGAGTATGAATAACTAAGCCGCGCTCGCCTATCCCATTGAAAACTTGATCAATTGCCAAGTAAGAAGATTCATTTTTTCTAATCCTGTTGGTTCTCCCAGCCCTCGGGCTTGTCCATGCCGTTCATGTCGAAATATCGGGATGTGCCTATGCCCAAATGGTTAGCCATATTCGTAATTTTTGACGATAGGATGCACAGGAGCCTTACAAGAGTAGCCCTTCCAATCAAAGTTCTCCTTGGGGTCACAGTGGCAGCGCAGGTCGAGTCGAGTCTTCTCGCCCGTGGGGCAATGCGTAAAGGGAACGTGCCAGTAGGCAATGTCGTTGAAGAAGTGGATCTCGCTCTTGTTGAGCATGAGGCCGGCGGCAATGGAGTGGACTGGGGCGTCTCCCCATCGCTCGTAGAAGAAGCCGCCATCCTTGTCCAGGGACTCAAAGTAATCGATGTACTGCTTGCTTCGCAGCCACTCCAAGCTACCAATCTCAAAGTTGGACCACTATCGCTGCTGGTTAGCCTTCTCTTGACTATGGGGGAAAAAACACGAGTTTTCAATGGAGATGGGATGCTTACGAAATGGCAGTTGTTGTACGTCTCACCACCATCGTCGCTCAAGAAGCGCATCGAGTTGTCGGCGGCAATGTGCTCGGGGTGGTTCTTGATAAACTTCTTGGTGCTCTCCCACAGAGTGGCAATGGTAGCGGGGTACTCGTACAAGCTGAGGACGAAGCTGTACTTCTTTCCCTGCTCAACCATGAGGCGGAAGGGGTCGTAGTGGATGTCGCAGTAGAGCTCAATTGAGGGCTCCACTCGCCAGTAGTATTCGTAGTTCATCATCAGGGGTTGGCGGAAGAAGAAGCCGGACTCGAAGCGGCACATGTGGCGGTAGCTGACAGAGTCTCCGTAGATGATCTTGCGCTCAGCCATGTCCTCTCGAACCTTCTTGGCCTTGTCCTGGTCAATCCACTCGGGGAACGACCAGTGCTCGGATGCAATCTCGCCATAGAACGTCTTGCCGGACACCAGCGAGGTGGTGACCTTCTTGAAAGTGGCGTCAAAGGGCTTGTCGTTGAGGAAGACCCAGTCGTAATTGTATCGTCGGTTGAAGCGATCTTCGACCTGGCGGATCGAGCGTGCAATGTCCCAGACGTCGCTGTTTCGGGCAAGGGTGACAAAGGTGGCATTCACGCGAGGGCCGGGGGCAATGCTAACGAGGTCGTTGAATCCAGGGTCGTTCGGGGTCAAAGCAAGGGGGAATTCTTTGGCATCGCCGCTGGGAGGGGTCTTTGGTGTCGAAGGCTTATCGTCGCCCTTGGTTATATCTTGGGGCTGCGTGTTGGAGCCCGATGGACCAATGGGCTTGCTGATGTCAACACCCTCGTATTTCGAATTGGAAACGAAATAGAAGACTAGGACCGTCTTTGCGGCAAGGTTAGCGAGTGCACGCACGGCTGCGGGAGGGACAGAGCCTCGGATTATCTAGAGCCACGTACGAAGAATGCGATGAGCAGGTAGCGCACATAGCGCGCATTCCCAGACGCCATGATAGTGAATGGGTGGCAACAATTGCCAGGAAGGGGAGAGACAAGAGAGATGAAAAAAAAAGTAGATCGATGGAAGGTGGGAAAGGAGGAGGAGGATCTGTTTATAGAACCGAGAGAACAATTAAAAACGCCCCCCCAGCGAAACAGAAACAGGGGTGATCGACAACAGCGACTGGAATCGTGGAGAAGTGCTGTTAGACGCACATGGCGGGTTTCGTCACAAAAGGGAGCTCGTGTGAAAAGACAAAGTGGCGCTGCTGGCTTCTTTAGGTCAAATCAGCCAGGGCAGCGTTGGAGATGGAACCAGACGAGAGGAGAAAAGAGGAGAAAAGGGTATGAAACGAGAGAAAGATGAAAAAGGAGCACTTGGCTGAGGCGGGTATCCGTCGATGATAGCGGGAGGGAAAAGAAAAAAAAAGGATAGCCAGTCAATCCTTCGGGTTGCTATTGTCTACGGAGCACGGAGGACTCGTATCTTACTAGGAGCGGGTTAGCAGCTGCAGGCGGTGCGTATGGCGTACGCAACATTACGCAGCTGAAAGCCTGTAGGGCCGCTTGCGTCTGCTGAATCCCCTATAACTCTGCAGGGAGGGTTGCAGGTTTATAGTGGCTCTACGTGGGCTTTCAGTGCCTGTAACGGGGTACAGGGCAGTACTTAATCTCCAGCAATCAATCTCAGCGCAGATTGAGCCCCTTCTCCCTTTGATGGTATTATCGCCAGATTAAAAGGCTTGCTGCTGCGGTTTTTTTTTCTTTAAAAAGGACATGGATTAACGGCCCTTGTTTCTATAGAATGCTTCTCGATCGAGCACTGGCCGAGCGAGACCCGCCTATGGTCGAGGGGACCCCGGCCCTATTCAAGGCCAGCACAGGCTCAGGAGACGGAAAGACGGGATCTTGGGAAGATAAGGCTGGGTTCGGAGAGATGATGGTATGTACAAAGGGGGCTGACGAGCACAGAGAGAGAGAGAGAGAGAGAGAGAGAAACGACAAGTGAGTCTTGTTCGATTTGGTGCAACATGAATAAGCGGTATAATAATGACGATAATAATAATAATGGCTGTTCGTATTTTCCAGGGCTTGTTGCATCGTCACACAATGGCTGGCACGCGACGCCGCATCTCGCCAGCCAACATGCGTTTTCTGTGATCCAAGGTGGCATCAGATTCTTTGACATATCCAAGTAAAACATCCATGGCGGCCCTGTAACCCACTAGCGCACTGCTGTTTCGCAGGCCTCAGCACTGATCGTCGCTCGCGACCCCCTGTCGGTTAGTTTGCTGGAAGGATTGTTTGTGGCTAAAGAAGCTGCTTTGGGCTTGGCTGCAGCATCAGCCTCGTATTTGAGGCTCTGAGTGCCGAAAGCTGCAAAGTTGACTTTGTTTCATCTGTCAGACACAGAAGCATGTTGCTTGTCTTGTTTCTCCGCCATCTTTGCCACAACTGCAGATTACTCAACTAGGTACTACTACCTCATGGCAATGCTTGCACATGTTGTTCTAGACCACTGTTGGCAGACCGCGCCAAAGCGTAGGCCGCATATACGATCCTATCATGCAAAGCCACCAAACTGCGAAACTGAGATTGGCTGCTGAATGGCTTTGGCTGGTTGACTACTTCATACAAAGTACAAGTATTCGAATCAACGACTGTGCGACGGGCATGAAGTTCTCTGCAGTAGCGATTACCTGTAGCTTTACTTCGTATGCAGATGAGAGTCTCTTCTCTCGTATACTGGGTTGGACGTGAGACGAATCAATTGCCGCCAAGGCGACAGTAACTAAAATGGTAAATAGTAGCTTGCGTTCTACTTCGTATTGGTGCCTGTAATCAACATAATCAACAAAAAAAGAAACATCAATTCCTGCTTTCAGAGCATCTATAGCCTATCAGCCTAACCATACCCTGTCAATTGAATACTACCCAAGGCAGTGGGTACGGATAAGCATATCCGTGTCTTTGTATAATTCTCGTCTGCATTATTACAGGTAATAATCAAGACTTTATGTAAGGTGAGCCTTCACTTCGGTGCCCCTCCATGAGCGCGAGGCCACGTGACCCTGTTCGCCGAGTGACTGCGAGTCCCCGCCAGGCTCAGACGGAAATTGCCCAGATGTGGGGTGTTTTCGAGGACGTCAGTCTCCCTCACCAAATCGCACAATTCAGGTGCTTTGCTTTCGCTGCCCGTTTCTGAATCGCTCCTCTCTGCCTGGGCTCGTTTGGACGGCGCGGCTTTTCAAAGGACGCCTGCCGGGTTTGGTCAGCGTGCGGCGTCTCTGCTCTTGGACATCCTCGGCTTCGCAGCGGGAAGACACCATGATAGGTTTGTGCGCTCTTGAAGTTCTCGCCATCCCTTCACTATCTTAGCGGTAAGTTGCCTCCGTTGCTTTTTCCGGCATCTGCAGGTGCATTCTATGCAAGCTGTTATTGGGCGTCGGTTGGGTGGGAGAGCCGCGTTGGATACTCGAGCCTTGTCAATGCTTCTTATCCCGTCAGCCTCGCCAGATGGGCAAAGACGACAGATCGCACACAGAAATGCGGGGCCCTTTTGCAGACCGAAGACTTGACGCCATGCTCAATAGCCATCACTTTGAAATAGTTTCTACTTCTCTTGGGGTTGTGTGGCTGGATTAGTCTGTCTGTCGGAAGTTTCCTCGACTCCTTGCTCAACCGGCTATACAAATTCTGCTACCAGCAGCATAACATTTCTTTCTGATTGAAACCTGCATAATACCTTTCCTCAATCACAAGACTAACATCACGCCTGCTAGTACGATAACGTATAATACCTCGTCAATCATCCAACATGGCTTTCTTCGGCTTCGATACCAGCGGCCGTAATATGCATAATACGGCTGCGCCAGGCTTTTCTCAGCCCCATGATCCGTTCGCTGGCCTCTCTGGTCATCATGAGGATGACGGGGATGCCCTCGACTTTGAAGACACCTATGATGGGCTTGGCGACCAGCTAGACGACGCTGATGATGCTTTCAATGACGATACATTTGGCGGCGGGGCGTTTGGTGGCGCGGGAGATTCTGGTACTGCAAAAGTTGGCAAGGACTTTGATTTCTTTGGCCAAACCGCCAAAGTTGCCGATGCCATAGAGGAGGAACATCTTCGCTTCAACCGACTTCAACCAACTGCACGAGCCAGTGTCTCTCAGAATCAGAGCCAGCCAATTGGTATAGCGACCCAGCAATACGCACAGCAGCCGTATGCACATCAACCATATGCTCAACAGGCATATGCACAACAGTCTTACTACGGAGAAGCAGCGGCACGACCTGTTCGCACGGGCTATGAAAAGTACAACGAACCCGAGCCTCTCCCAGATCTGCACGTCGACCAGAGCATTTGGGGCATCGGCCCCTCCAAGGCGGCGGCTATCCCGATCCCAAAACCTTCTCCCCAGCCTGCACTATCGAGCAGTGTTGGGCGGAAGGTGATGAGCTTGGAAGAAGTTGAGGCAGCCATGCGCGCGCAGGTAAAGCCCTCGCCGCAGCCAGCCGTCTCGGAGCTTGCTACGTATCAACAAACCCATGCTGGTTATCCGCCCGCTCAACATGCGTCTCCTCTCCCCCAACACGGCCATCCGCAACCCGTCACCATCTTGCAGCGACCCCAAGGCTCACAGGCCAAGGCCTCCCCTTCTCCTGCCGCCAAGCTGCCCACCCCTCCTGGGCAGCATGATCAGTACCACAATCTTCAGCGGCAGCATGCCCCCCCTGTTCAGCCCGTGCAAATCCTCCAAAATCCCAATCGTTTGTCGACTGAGGCATCGCGCGTGGCAGCCGCTGGCCAGGATCTCTCCCAATCGGCAGGCTCTGCATCAAAGCTCGCACAAATGAGCGCCCATCCTCAGCTGGCCCACATGTCTGAGGAAGAGAAGGCAGCATTTTTGGATCAAGAGACAAAGCGGGCGAAGCGCAATCACAAGATTTGGCTGCTCTCCAAGGATAATGGTGTAATGACGCCCCAGGACAAGAACTTCATCACTCGCATCCAACTCCAGCAGCTCGTCTCCGCCACAGGCAACCCCGTCGAGCAGGGTTCCGATGCCTCTCTCTCTGAGGACTTCTACTACCAAGTCTACAGCCACATCCGTGCTGGCCAACGTCAAAATCCCAGCCAACCTCTCAGCAACTTTGCTCAGACCTACCTCTTCCAGACTGGCGGCCGCCATGGCAACATGCGCCGCCACGGAAGGCCTGCGGAGAACCATATTCAGCGCATGGAGCAGCAAGTGCAGCGAGCCGTTGAGGCCGCCAAGAACAAGCCAAAGAATCCGCAGCTTGTGATTGCCGGCAGCTTAGGCAAGATTTCCTTCAGCAATGCCAAGACTCCAAAGCCCCTGCTCAACATCAAGCGTACGACGGAGAACGAACCTCACCACAACCGAGCCGGTAGTGGAAAGAAGTCACCCGCCCACAGCCTCGATCGCAAGACCATCCTGCGGAATGCTGAGCAGGTCTACGTCACCTTGATGAAGATTGAAGATCATGTCCGGCTCATGCCGCCTCCCGTCACTAACCAGGCAGACCAGGAGCTGCAGGAGAAGCACAGGGAGTGGGCGTCGGCATTGGAGACTCTCAACGGTCAGCTTTGGGAAGAACTCAAAGTTCACGCGCCCATTGGCGTCATCGTGCCGCACCCCTTTATCGCCTTCTTGTCTTGCGCAAAGGGAAAGAAGGCCATTCCCCGAATCTTCCCTCACCTGAGCTTCGAGCAGCGGACCACTATCATGACCATGATCATCTATCATCTCGACCAGCTGGATGTGGTGAATGGAGCGGCAGTGTCAGACGAGGAGACTGCCCTCAATGCGAGAATGCGAGAGAACATTGAGCTGTTCATGTCGACTGTTATGCCGTCTCTGATGCAATACTTTAACGATACGGGACTAGACATTGTGGATGGTGTACTAAACCTGATTGCTACCAACCTGAATGTTGATCTCATCGCCAAGACGAGGGTCGGAGTCTCGATGTTAACACTCATTCTTAGCCGCGCCGTGCTCCTGAAGCAGACTGGCGGCGGTGCTCCCGAACAGTGGGAGAAGTGGTACGTCGCACAATCCGTAGTAACGTGCAATTAGGAGCATACCAGCTAATCAGTTTTTTTTTTCTTTAGGGATCAAACATATGAAATCTTCTTCAGCCGGCTAGAGGCATCTCTGCCCTACATGTTCCCTCCCAGCATCAATGCCGGATCGGATGTGTACGTGTGGCAGCTTCTCGCGGCTCTCGGCGTCAGCGCCAGCAACGATCAGCAGACTCGCTTGGTCCTTGCCGTCAAGGACCGTGTCATTGGCACCATCTCTCTCGCAAAGACGCTTCCTCCGACAATGGCGGCGGAAAGGCTTAGCAGCGTCAACCTGTTCCTGCATTCCATTGGCCTGGATGTGGACATGTTGATGGGACAATAAAAGAAAAGCAAAAAAAGGACCCAGAATGAAAGGTCTTGATATGATTTGATAAGAAAACACAAACACAAAATACATGTTTTCGTTAGAATATGCTGCAATGGGTAAAGCAAAGTTGGAAGGATTGGACTAGCAATGTGTGCTTGTGCTATGGGAAAAAAAGATGAATGAAAACCTGGGACGGCCTGGAGGGAACCTGTCGTTCGGGGTTGAATAAAAGGGGAGCTGTAGTGCTATAGGGGTTGCTAGTTCGTGGGCAATGAGCGGGATATTATCGTTTGATCTTGTCAGTTGTACTACTACTATACCAACGAGTGGGGGGATTGGGGGGAGTGACGATGAATGGGGGGTTTTATTAAGCTTAAGCTCGAATGTCTGTCCTCGGTATGAGGATAATGCAACTCTTTTTTTTTTCTTGGAATAATTTCTTGTGGTGTAGGGAGTAGACTTGTAGAGGATGCGAGTGAATGAAGATGAACGGTATCATATTTTATGTAAAACCTAGGTAGGGTAGTGTCCCACCACCGTTATATACTAAAAGCACAAATCTAGTCACAAAATATTACACGACGCCATGAACACCGGATTCAATGCAGAATATGACGCTCCTCAGCTCTATGAGGCTCCCGCAGCCCTTGACCTCCCTCCTCTTCGAGCAGCCAATGCTGCGGCCGCGCCGGCTCTGGGGCGAGTAGCAGTTGTTCTCGGTGGTTGGCTAGGTTCTTCGGATGGAGGCGCTATAGCAGCAGCAGTGACAGCACTGGACTCTGACTTTCTTTCTACGGGCAGCACCGGGACTGGGTCGGGCTTCTTGATGCCGCTGATGGATTCGAGGAACTGCTTGTCGTCCCACTTGTTACCGAGTGTCGGGACGAGCTCTTCCAGATCCCTCTCTGCGTCAGCCGCTGGCTCCCCGGCCGCAGGATCGGCCTTTGGCCTGAGGAACAGGCTGTCGTTGTAGACCTCCCAAGCAGTCTCCTCGTTCTCGTCCGTGTAGCGCATCTTGCGCCAAGGCTCAGTCTGCACGGAGCGCAAGCGGTCGGCCATGGTCTCGGTGGAGACGCCGTCCGCGCCGTCGCCGGCCGTCTTGATGGTCATGTGGATTGCGCGGGCGGAAGAGGCGGACGGGGCGGCGCCCTCTTTGGATGCGGCGGCGGCGGAGGACTGGCGCTCTTGCTGGGTGGTGGCATCGAGATGGTGGAGTTGGGGGCGAAGATGGATGAGGTTGGAGACGGGGGTGAGATGGAGATCCTCTGGAGGAGAAGATGGTTTGTTAGCATTGATAGAGGATAGAGGATAGAGAGTAAAACGCACTGCCTTGGAAGACGCCGACCATGTACTGGACCTCGTCGGTATCGGGATACTGGCCGCCTAGAGTTTGCGTGCTGAGAACCTTGCCCTGTCGCACGGCATCGTTCCAATCCAGGTTTTCGTCCTCCTCGACGTCGCCCTTCTTTCTGGGCGCGCGCTGCTGGACGGCGCCGACGCCAAAACCGCCCGCCAGACCGTGGCTTCCGCCATTCTTGACGGCCATGGAGTTTTGCAGGGTGCGGCCCCAGCGGAGACCCTTTTCGCGGTCGTAGGCGGTGGTGTTGTCCATGGGCATGTCAACTTCCACCATGCCGGAATGTTCCTTGAGACGCAGCTCAGTCGGGGGAGGACGAGGCGTGTTGTCGGTGCGGTTTGGGTGCTGGAGGACGAGGAGACGGCGGCCGAGGGGGAGGGCAGGGTTGAGGAAGACTTGATAGCTGGCGGTGATGGGATCATCGTCGTCGTCGGCATCAGTTTTGCCGATGTCTGGGTTGGTGTCGTGGACAATGTCCATGAGATCAGGGTCTATGTTGGACATGGCGGCGGTGATGGTGGTGGGAGTCAATTGAGCGGTTTGGAGGGTGGAGATGGATTTGGTGATTCTGGAATTGAAGATTATTGGAGACGAGCAATTTTTTTAGAACGAGGCAAAGGCGTATCTGGTGCTGCGATGACGATAATGAATGAGTCTTTGGTGGAAGATGTTTGGAGGTGGGGTGGTTTGGAGAAATTTCCTTGAGGCAGCTCTTATCAGTGCTTATCGGGAACCTTGCATCCAGCCTTGCAACGGAGCTCACGGCCTCGAGGGGAGCTAAAATTGCTGTGAAGTCTGCATTCGGTGATCCAAAAAAAAGGGACAATGTATAGACCGATGAGAGGCGATAAGACGGGTACCCCACCGCCACGTGCGATGAGGCCATTTACGGGGAGGAAAAGGATGTGTCGTGCTAAGTTTTATAGCAAAGACGGACAGAACCAGACGAGGAAATCTGTTAACCCAATGATGTATAAAAGGATTCCAGTTTATTACACATTACGTCGTAGTATAGTAATACACGGCCAAAAGACACACGCAGTCGCTAATCATCCCAAACTACACGCCGATTTCCAATTCCAACATGTTTCGGAACTGAATAAAGTTGCAGTGACAGTTTTAGGAACCCATTAGGTGCTGTTTACCACACAAATTCCCAATTAGGCAATTACCAGGTATATGATTGCCTAATCCAGAGCTCGTGTTGAGGTCGCATTATATATTGCAAAGGCAGAATCATACGGGGAGCCTAATGATGTACGAAAGGCTTTAAGTATGACACGTTATATCTTAATGTGGCTATACATGACCAAAAGACCCATGGTGTTGAGAGACATGCAGTCACCAATCACTCAAAATTATGCGCTGACTTCTAATTCCAAGATGCTTCCGAACACCAGCGCTTATTGAGAGCAATGTACCTTTCAGCCACCTTGGGGGAGATAAAAATTGGTGTGAAATGGATGCATCCATATCTCATGCAGCTCGATCGACTCAAGCCAATTAATCACTACCCGCTAAGACAAAGACTCAATATGTGGTTGGGTCTTAGTAAACCCATTCTCAAGGCCTCTGGGGGGACTAAAGTTGCTGTGAAGCTGGCTACTCATGTACGTCGACGTCGATTTGTACCTGTTCACAGCAATTCCAGACTCCTCTAATGTGAACCGTCTCCCTCTAGCAGAATAACAAATCTGGCAGCTATCGGAATAAAATCCAAGCCCCAGCCTGGCGCAAGCTGATGGAAGTGATGCTGCCGTGCTTGTTCAATCATTAGACAGGCACCACAGCATCAAAAATCACAAACACTCATTGCAACGAATCCCCTTCAGCGGCAGCTCTTTATTAGTGCCGATTGGGAACTTTGTACTCTGTACTTTGGGCATTGCAAGACGGAACTCATCAGGCCTTGGGTGAGGCTAAAATTGCTGTGAAGAGATTGACAATCTCACGCTTGTCAAATGCAGCTCGCTTAATTCAAGCCAATCAATCACTGCCGCCAAGGCAAAGGCTCAAACGTGTGGTTGGGCATTATCAGTAAACCCACTCTTAAGGCCTCTGGAGGGACTAAAATTGCTGTGAAGATGGATTTTAGGCATCAATGAAGAACGGGAGGGGGGTGGCATGTTTAACACCCATTGACGGCATTTCTAAGCTCCTCAACCCCTCGAATGTAAATGCACAGGTAAAATTGAAGTCGTCTTTGGATTTGGCCATGGATTATAGAGGCAAGCATTTATGTCTTGTATCGAGCCCACATTGGCATTTAAAACAAGCGCCCACAATCAATTATATAGCACTAAACCACGACGGCGTCAAACTACGCGCTCTCCCTAGAATGAATCCCTCTTCTGCCGAAGTTCTCATCAGCGCTTATCATGGATAATGTGCCGTTGCTTAGTGCTACATTAGCCGGACAACAGTGAACTCGTACTCGGGGAAAGTTGAACATTCTGTGAATTGTCACCATGCATTGCCTGTTGCCTGAGTATTTCGAATGATGTCAATCGCATTATCCTATTGATGGAAGCCAAGCGGACTGACATCGTGTTTGTGACTACTCAAGTCCGACGACATTTTAGGTTCTTACCCCAAAAATTGCTTCTTTCTATGCTTATCGGGCTTTACATTCACTCCGAAACGCTCTCCATGCATGATGACCAAGGCACGCATATCAAATGGAAACCACAACCAACGACCGCCGCCAGAGCCGAATTCCGAGTTGGCAACCATGTTTCCCTCTTACTTGTAAGCAGTCAGTAACAAGTAGTCAAAACCCAGCATAAATGCCAAGTAAATGCCAAGCGGAAAGCAGTGGTGCCATTATCCGTTCACCCGTAATCACTAGAGGACCAACACCATGTTAATCCCTTTGCGTGTCACCCATCAGTCCACTTGATCCTTCACGCGCAATATGAAAGTGATGATTGGTTCAATCTACGCAGCCAAGATCCTTTGAAGCCACAAATAAAAAAAATGCGGGCGTTGGGACTTACTACCCCGGCGATGTAATGACGGGGTCTCCAGCTTATTGTACGCTGTATCGTAATTTGCCCAGACAACACATTAACCTCTGGAAAGTGTCAACCAACAATTTAACAATTACCGGTTCTACAGGTATTAATACCAATTTCTGACATCCAAGACTCTTCGGAAATGCATCCAAGACACCCTTGTCGATCGTTGCTGGAAAAGGAGGATTTGCGGCTGAATGGGCTCCGACGCTATTGATTTCGTAGTCGCACTGCCAAGCATCGCATCTAATCATGTGGGGACGTGTGCTAGAACAATCCTTTATAGCGGTTATCGCCTATCAAGAGTCCGTATTTTTTTTTATCATTTTTCCATCGTGAGGAAAGATGATGGAGAAAAGGCAGAATGAAATATGTACTAACTAATATTATAAGTCCGTAGTCAGGGGTCGGGCGATGGAGCACTTTCTCTCTCTTCTTCATGCTTCAACTCTACAGTCGTTATCTGTTTGCAAGTTATTTTGTATTCTGTATTCCGTATGCCATGAATTTATGAACTACACTCTCTACTCTCGTTTATTCTTAGAGTCAAACTCCACTCGTTTTGCCATGTTGCATCTTTTATTCCATCGGGTTCGACGCCCCGTTACGTTTGTCGTTATTGCCTTCATTCTCAGTACAGTGCTTCTTGTTACAATCACTCCTGTAAGTGAAGTGCCCTCAGCATTCACAACCACGACTAGTTTTACTCATTCAGTGACAAGAAACCCGTCCAGCATCGCAGCACAAAGTTTCTCAAGCAGCCATGGAACACAAATCGCATTGCCCAATCCCCAGGGAATCAAGCTGCGAGCATCTCTCATACCAACGACAAAAAGATTCACATCCTCCTGCCTGCCACGAGAAGCAATGTCAACCTTTGCAAGACGCTACTTACCATGACCATCCTGGGCTATCCTAACCCAACAATTATAGCTTGGGAAGACGAAGATAAGGCTTCTGGCCTTTTGGGAGGTGGTTCACATTTTGCCAAAATCACACGGACGTTGGATTACATCAATGATCCTCAGCGCCGGAACCAGACTGGCTTCGACGATGAGCTCGTCATGATGCTTGACGCCTATGATGTTTGGTTTCAGTTGCCCATAGACGTGCTCTTATCCCGCTACAACACCATTCTCGAAGAAGAAAGCGCCCGTGTATCTCACCGCATGGGCCGAGCCTACGATATCGAAGGCATCCATCCAAAGGTCATCTTCGGCGCAGGCAAACGCTGCGCTCCAAACCTACTCAACTCCGTATCTTGCTATCCCGTACCAGAGTCTCCTCTCCCAAATGATGTTTACGGAGGCAATACCGATACTCTCATTGGAATCAACCAATGGAGCAGTTTCAGAACACGATATCTCAACTCGGGATACACGATTGGTCCGGTTGGCGAGATGCGCCGTATACTCGAGCGGGCCATGAAGAAGCTTGACGAGTGCCAGAACCGCAAAGGGGCCTCGTTTGACGACGGCACGGGGGCTTCGGATTTCTGTTACCATGGCAGTGACCAGAGCATCTTTGTCGAGATGTTTGGCGAGCAGGAGTATTACCGAGAAATCATGCGACGACATCACCGCACCGGCGTTGACGATGTCTTGGATAAAGTCATGCCAGGTCGAGCTGGATCCAAACCGCCTCCTACCAATGTTCAAAACGCTCCCGTACTGGATCGACTTGAGCCAGACTTTACTCATCAGCAGTACAACAAGACGCATCTCCCCGACAAACCCTTTGAATTCGGCATGGCACTAGACTATTGGTCTCTGCTCGGCCATCAGACTTCGAATGCCATAACTGACGCGCGGTACATTCGTCACAATGAACCGCTAAAGGGACAAATTGGTAAAAGGGGGGTATTCGACTGCACGCCCAAAACCGACTCGTTGCCTCTGCCGCACGATCTACCGAATGGTCAAGCTTTGCCCTGGCTGAATGGAAGTCTGCCAAACCAGTGGGAAACGATGCCGCTCTATACAGAAATATGTATCGGTACTGTGCCCGTCATGATTCACCACAACTCTGTGGAAAAGTTCCATCGAGAGCGACAGTGGGATCGGACGTGGTGGCATGGGAGGTCGAGGATGCTGCTAGAGGAGCGGCGAAAAGGGGGCGCAGTTCAAATGGCAGAGGGTATTCCGACAGATAAGGGGACTGTTGTGAAGTGGGAAGAACTATGTCCCAAGGCAGAAGAGAAGGAATTGTTTAGGGATGTTGATGAAAAAGAGGGTTCAAGTTGAGCTTATGAGTTTGCACGGGAGGAGTTTTGGGTGTTTTCATATGGAGGGTTTGGGACAAATGTTGTAAAATATTCAAGATGCCACCTACAGATGACTATAATATCAGCTTCAATGTCACTGTATACAATTCTTTCACCAGCCAAAACGCCATATATAAGCGCGCACGCAAGTATTATGCAATTACAAAGTGATATCCCAAATTTATTTTCGTCCCTTTCCTCTGCTTCCACGTCCAATCTCCAATAGCCTAGCCTTCTTGTGGAATCTCTCTCCCATCTGGTGTCCGCTCCCTCTCGGCCCATCCTCCGTCTCGGGTCCACGTTTCCGACTCTTCTCCAGCATGGCTCTCACGCCAGAGCCTGCGCCGCCCTCCTTTCGCTTCGTCAACCGATCAATGCGATCAACGCCCTCGCCAAGGTTATGCCACTCCTCGCCACCGAACTGCATCCGTCCGCTGCGGCCGGCCTGCTTGGCCTTCTTGGCACGCTCCTTCTTGCTCTCCTTGGGGAGACGGGTAAAGTTCATTTCTTCGTACTCGATTCGCTCTGCCTCATCCTTGCGCTCCTGTGTCGTCTTCATTCTGCGACCACCTTGGACGATGGTTGTACCGATACTGGGCTCAGCGATAGGCGCAGATGAGAGCTCCGATGCAACAAACTCCTCCATGGTGTGAGAGCGCATAGGGCGACGGGTTGCCTTCTCGCGGGACTGTGTCGTCTCCATGACTTGGCGCTCGCGACGAGGTGGCCGGTATACGCCTGCGGGAGCATCGTCATCTCGATCGCGCTTTGCGGGGCGGATGGCGACATCATCCATGAGAGAGCCCATGTTGGGGGCGGCAGAGAGGTTGCCTCGTTTGGGCTGGGGCCTAGAGGAGCCGTCTTCGCCTTCAGAGTCGTCTTCTTCATCCTCATCCTCGTCCTCGTCTTCCTCAGAGTCTGAGCCCGACTCATCCGTGCTAGAACCAGTCTTTCCGCTAGCCTTGAGCTCCTTCATCTTCTCTCGTCGTTGTGCATCCTCTGCCGTTCGAAGGAATCTGTCGATGGAGAACCGCAGCTTCTCTTCCAGCGGCCGGGCTCCTTTCTCCAGGTACAGGCGCAGTTCGACGAGCTTCGTTCGTACTGCTTCATCCAGGTCTTCGTCCTTTTCTTTTGATGCGTCCTTTCCTTCAGACTTTGCGTTTCGTAATTTGACGAGGATCAGAAAGACCAGGTTCTGGAGATATGAGAGCAGCAGCTCGTTCTTGACGTCGAGGAGTGAGATTCCATCTTTGGGATGCTCAATCGTGGAAATCTTTGATGTTCCCTCTTGTGCTAGAGAAAGCGACTGCGTTAGAGACGCCAACAAGGCGGGTAATGTCGTTGCGGCGGCCATGATGAGCTGATGTGAGTGCAGCAGGCAGATTTGGCTTCAAGG
This sequence comes from Trichoderma brevicompactum, assembly GCA_003012085.1. Lineage (NCBI taxonomy): Eukaryota > Fungi > Ascomycota > Sordariomycetes > Hypocreales > Hypocreaceae > Trichoderma > Trichoderma brevicompactum. The sequence continues at coordinate 40,315 of PXNZ01000128.1, forward strand.
TGGTAAAATTCGAAAGACTGGGAAATCCATATCGATTGAACTTTTTAGTGGGGCATGTGGCGTATCTTGCTGTACCTGTGCCTTGCCCAATTGGGGCTAGTCGTATTCTTCCATTACCCTGCATTTTACTACGTCTATCATAAGCATCACTGCGAGACAGAAATATATTGTAAATATTTAATGAAGGGATTGTTAGTAAATGTAATGTTTAGCTTGAGTGATAGAATAGTTGACTGGAGGTTGTGTGTGGACAATTGCCAAGTTTATCTACCGCCATCTCAATTGGAGCACATACAACCAGAAGCAAAAAAAAAAAAAAAAATTTGAGATGAGATAAGTAAACCAGCATATTGCGCTTGAAAATTAATATTAACATAAAAGTAAACTCCATTCTATACAGTGGCAGTGATATGACTTGTTATCCGACTTTTGGTTATAAATACAAAGGTAGTGTATCATGTATCTCCTTTTACACTTCTAAGACGCTCATGAAAGTTTTTACATCACGGGCATCAAACTCGTCTCTTCAAGTGACATCCCTCTATAGAGCCTCGCGCATCTCCTTTTTCATCCTCGTAATCGTTCCGACGCCCCCGTAGACCAACCCAGTGTATACCATCGCCACGCTGGCACCGGCATTCAGCACCTTCAATGCCTGTTCTCCATTCGTGATGCCTCCCGTCGCAAAGAGGATCTTTTGCTCTCCTTTAACGACGGCAGGCTGAGAGTCGAGCATCTTGCGATACCGGCCGACTAGATCCAAGGTGCGATCGAACATGGCAGGGCCAGAGTAGCCGCCTTGCTCCATCAGCGCTTTCTGTTCCCTGACGGAGAGCTTGGCGCCCTTGGGGTTGAGACCGGATCTTCGCTTTGTGGTGTTTCCGACGATGATGCCATCGACGCCGCTCTTCTGGACAGCTTGAACAATGCCTTCCATTTGAGAATCCTCGTCCTCATCAGGAGAAACCTTGACCATGACCTTGGGGCGGGCTTTTCTGTCCGTTTGAGATGCTGCGTCGACAACCGCTGCGAGAAGCCGTGTCAACGGCTCTGCAGCCTGTAAGTCCCGGAGACCCGGCGTGTTGGGGCTGCTGACGTTGACGACCAGAACGTCGGCATAACGAGCCAGCCGTTGTGTGCAGTAGACATAGTCGGCGGCGATGGCTTGCTCGTCCTTCTCATTCGTCTCCTTGTTCTTGGCGATTTGCACGGCGAGTATCCGGCCGGGCTTCAAGCTTCCCACGGGCACGCCCGCCTCTCCGTTGATGACTTCCTCCTCGCTGACCCCTATTGAGCGCGCAAATCGTCGAAGGCGGTCGCGCAGGCGGATGGCCATGTCGTCGGCTCCCTTTGAGTTGAGGCCATATCTGTTGACCATTCCGTCTAGAATGGGGACTCGAAAGACGCGGGGCTTGGGATTTCCCTCTTGAGGCATCGGCGTGCAGCCGCCGATTTCAACAACGCCGGCTCCAAGCGCAAACAGCGCATCGGGAATCTCGCCATCCTTGTCAAGACCTGCTGAAATACCAATCGGATTCGCTAATTGGTGCTCGAAGACGGAAGCAGAGAGGCTGGAATTTCCCGCAACGGAGTCGCGTTCTCGGGGATTCAAGCCCACTTCGTATAGGAGCTTCAGCGCTGAGACACCAATATGGTGCGCATCTTCGGCATCCGGGACCACGGTTCGCAGCAGCGGCGGGACGACGTATCGATGGACAAACGCCCGCGTGTCGGTCGCATAGTAGTATGACACATAAAGAGCTGCTGCAAGCGCTCCGCTGTATGCTGCGACCTTGAATCCACCGCCAGAGCTGCTGCCGCTGCCGCCAGTCGAGCTCGAGTTATATCGGCGAGGAATTGAGTTTTTGAGAGCAGATTGCGAATGCGGGCATATCGTCGATCGGGGGGCGGATTTGAGGCCTGCAGCGGCCAGGCGCGATCGAAGCAGTGAGGCGGACATGATTGGCGCGAGACACGGCGCCGTGTCAGCTCTCAATGGCTCGTAGATTCGCTTTGGATTGAGGTCGTGGAGCTCGACTTGATATGATATGATCAGGCGAGGTCGGGAGATCGGGAGAGATGCTCCGAGGGGCAGATTTGAGTACTGTGGCGATATTGAATGCACACTGTACCTCGACTTCATTCATTGTATAAGCGCAACTCTAGAAAGACACGATTTTCGTTTTCTTAGTATCGGTCCGTTCCGTTATATATATTTATTTTAGACTTGGCATGTATTCCACAAGATGCGGAAATACTTCGCCCTGGGGCTTTGGCTACTGTGTAGAGTCCATTTGAGGCTCCTTGAAGCCTTCTTCCAATGGCACTAACCTGGTATGATTCTGCTACCTGCGCAACTTTAAGATACTAGCATACACTTTAGGTAGTATTTGCTACTTGATCTACCAAGTATCGAGAAGATTAAGACGTTTCCAAAGCGGGTAATATATAATAGATCTCTCGGCGAAGTGCCGGTTTAGCGTATGCTATAAACTCGAATGTATACAATATCGCCTTTGAAGCAACAGCGTTTCACATTTTCTGACCTTGATTAGAATAGATAGTCTTAGCTTGAGATCCAGCTGAACATTCTTTGACTGATTCAGATACTAATTATATGGGACTGGAACATGATGACATATGGCGCTGTGCTTCTGTTTTTATTCAACTTTCACAGATCTCCAACACATTGAGTTAATCGTATATACACACTCAAGGATCGCGAAACGATTCGCTATTGCAGCTCTGCATAAAGGCGGCATGATGACAGCATTTCATTGGGCACGGCAGCTACCGACCCCACACCCATCAGGCTGGCAGGGAACACTCTTGACTTCCATCACAACCTGATGAAGCAATCTCTCTGCTTCGGTGTGTCTTCTTTCTTACAGGAAAACTCGTTAACTTCCACTATGACGGAGGTTTCTACCTCAGCAAGACGTGTATTGGCCTTGTGATTATACAGGATCTGCTCCACGAGCGGTGTAAGCCGGCTCTTATCACAGCTCCGTCATCAAAGGCATCGCCCAATCAGGCTCATTAGGCAGCAAGGCTCTTCATTGACACTTATTTCTTGTTGCTTAAGGTGGTTATGTTCTTTTGATAGAAAAAACTGGGCGCTATGGCTGATCGCCGTGGCGGCGCGATAGACGGACGAGCCTCGGGTCTACCACAGCCTTGCTCTGCCACCGTGGAAGATACTAAATTTGGGGATTATACCAATATACATCAAGGAGACCAACATGTAGGGCAGTCAAATATCCACATTGTTTATCACGATTATGGAGCCAGATTACCATACACAGGGGACGACGTGGTATTCAACCCTCACGACGACCAGCCTAATGCATCCTACTGGACCGTTCCATTTGGCCGCAATAAGGACTTCATCGGCCGTGAACCGGTTTTGGACCGGCTTCTCGAGATGATACCTCCTCACTTAGATAAGGATGACTGCCAACGGACCGCTATTGAAGGACTTGGTGGCGTCGGAAAGACTCAGATCGCCCTCGAGGCTGCCTTTCGCGTCCGTGACAAATACCGGGACTGCCATGTCTTCTGGGTTCCGGCTATCGATGTTACCACCTTTGAGAATGCATACCGTGATATTGGACGGAAACTGAAGATCCCTGGAATCGACGATGATAAAGCAGATGTCAAGCTGCTTGTCAGGAAAGCACTAAGTCAGACCACTGACAATTGGCTCTTGATTATCGACAACGCCGACGACGCGGACTTATTCTACAGTACCGACAAGGCCGTACCATTGAGTGACTCTCTTCCCTTTAATTTTAAAGGATCTATACTTTTCACAACCAGGAATAATGGAGTTAGTCAAAAGCTCGACATCCGAAGGGGGAATGTCGTCTCTCTAACAGAGTTGAGTCGACCCGAAGCGGTTGATATGTTGCAGAAGGGTTTATCACCACGTCAAATAAGTAACACCGCAAGCGCAATGAGCTTGCTTGACTTTTTATCTGATTTACCGCTTGCTATCAAGCAAGCCTCTGCGTATATGGTGAAGACTGGGATTGGGGTAACGCAGTACCTTGAGCACTGCCGCTCGAGTGACGAGCGCTTAATTGAGCTACTAAGCAAGGATTTTGAGGATCGAGCCCGCTACAAGGGTGCCCAAAACCCAGTCGCCACGACGTGGTTGATTTCATTCACTGCGATCTCTCGGGATATGCCACTTGCCGCCAAATACCTGCAGTTTATGTCATTTCTTGCCGAGAAAGATATTCCGAAGCATCTGCTACCTCTGGATAACGATGAGCTGGAGACGTTTGAGGCTATTGGTGTGCTGAAATCGTATGCATTCATTAGCGAACGACCGGAAATAAATACATATGATATGCACAGGCTTGTCCGTCTGGTAATACAAAACTGGCTAGCTAGGGAAGGCCAGCTGAAGTCATGCATCACAGCAGTGATGCAACGGCTGCATGAGGTATACCCTTCACCAGACCATGGGAATAGGAGCGTCTGGGCAAGGTATTTGCCCCATGCTCTCACAGCGTTAGAGTTTCAAAACCACTTGGTGGATAAGACTCCTATGCTGAGGATTTTCTACATTCTGGCGGAGAGCCTTTACCTGCTTGGAAAATACAAACAGGCTGAGAAGCTGAGCCGGCGAATGCTTGAGCTGCAGAGAAAAATACAAGGGCTTAAGCATCGAAATACGCTCTCAAGTATAAACAATCTCGCCAATATGCTTTATACACAGGGAGAATATAATGAGGCAGAGCAACTACTCCAACAAACGCTTGAGCTGCATGTAGAGCACCTAGGACCTGAGCACCCCAGCACACTCTCAACTTTGAATAACTTTGCAAGCATGCTATATACGCGACGTAAATACGAAGAGGCCGAGCAGTTATTCCAGCAAATACTTGAGCTCCGGACAAAGGTCCTAGGGGCCGAGCATCCTAATACGCTTTTTACAATGAACACCTTTGCGAGAGTCCTTTACAAACAGAGCAAACATGGAGAAGCCACAGAGTTATTCCGGAAAACGCTTGACCTACAAATAAAGGTGTTAGGAGCTGAGCATCCCGACACACTTTTCAGTATGCAAAGCTTCGCGAGGGTGCTTTATAAACAAGGCAAATATAGCGAAGCTGGTCAGCTATTCCAGCAAACGCTTCAACTACAGATAAAGCATCTAGGGGTTGAGCATCTCGATACACTTTTAACAACGAATAACATGGCAACTATGTTATATACCCAAGGTAAATATAAAGAAGCTGAGGAATTATTCCAGCAAACGCTTAAGTTCCGGGTAAAGGTGCTGGGGGCCGAGCATCCTGATACACTCTTGACTATGAATAACTTTGCAAGCATACTTTATGCGCAAGATAATTTCGAAGAGTCTGAGAAGTTATTCCACCAAGTACTTGGGCTGCGGATAAAAGTGCTAGGGGCTGAGCATCCTGACACGCTTGTTACCATGAATGCCCTCGCCTTGGCTAGAAGAAGACCCCCCAAATGATTAGCGTTAACTTGGTGTACCGAGACTAGGGATTTTACTGGTATGGTCTCCTGGAATGTGAGTTGAAGGTTCTGGGCCAGGATTCTACAACCTGATGAACTATAGCTTCTTTGATATTGATGGCTGTGTGTGCAGCCTGAGGGTTTATTCCCCCCCCAATGTGTATGGTTTGGACTTATTAAAAGCTAGTTATCTGGCTAATTATGAAAAATGGAGCTACCACAGAAGCATGGGCTGCCTCGCCAGTTTCTCAGGCCAGAAATCGTACGTGAAGATGGATGTTGACAATTGACAACATAAATTGGCTTATATGCGTTGAGCGACTAAGGATAACTGCTTACTTCCAAACCCCAGGCCAACTTCTGAGCCAGACCTCTGGCCACTCACGCAATCGTTCTTCACACAAATTGTAGAGCCATTGTTTCCCAAATTCATATTTCCGAGTGCCATTTTCGCCGGTTCCTACCAGGATCCAATTTGAGGTAGCGAGATTTTATCTCCTCTAGCTCAGGACTTATTGGTTCGACCCGCGGACTCGTGTATTCAAATGCAAATTCGGGCAAAATGTCTTCCAATCCAGGTAAAGGGAAAAGCACCCAATTGTCTGGGAGATCGCTGCTTAAATACTTCCAAAGCTGGTCATCTGGTGATTTACATGATCCAAGAGAATGATAGATACTAAGGCTCAAGTTCCATTCGTTGTCATCAGCGTCTTTGTTGAGTGAAATATCGTAATCCGTGCTACATAGTAGACAAGAATCTCGTTCTGGACTGAATTCAAACTCTTTTCCATCATCCTTCCTATATGGCATATTTGATTTAATGAACGGATACTGGCGTAGATGCCGCTTTGGTAGATTTCTCATAAGGTTGCAGCAATATGGATATGCCGAGCAAGTCAGATGGCTGCAGATGGGCAATCCAATGGCATCAAGAATCTTCTTTAGATGCTCTTCAGGGCCCCGAGGTCCTATCACTGTGTAAAATCTAGCGATAAGAAGCTCATTGTCGACGATTTTAGGAATAGAACTGAATAAAAATCTCCAGGCATCTCTTTCCCTTGGTACCTCCAGGTTCAAATGTGGAGCTTGATATTTTTGGGGGAAATAATCCCGTTTCCCATAATTGCATCCTGAAATTGTCCAACATCGTTGGCATCTGTCTATTTCGAAAACACCCTCAAACGAGGCCGATCTTTCCAGGTTTTGAAGCGATATGCCTTTTGAGGTACCGTATAAATGCCGGTTCATGACCAGATATACTTCCATGAATGATATACTACTCTGATCTTTAAACGCGAAAAAAGATGGCGGAAGCTTGACGTGCCTATTTCCTGCTAAGTGAGGCTGCCAGACTAAGTTTCGACCGTTTGACTCTGGGTGTTCTTCCCAACCCTGCTCAGCATTTAGCAGCCGCAGTTTATTGCAACAGAAGCAGAAATAAATTCCTGGGATATCTTTTTGTAGTGTAGACAAGAATTCGACCAAGTCTTTCCCCTCAAGGCGCGGCAGGGCTTGTCCAGGAAACGTAAATTCCATAAAACATTTGCAGGTTAAAGCTAAAGATATGTGCCATGGTATTTGTAGGTGACCAATTATTAAGAGGGAGATTTCAGTCGGAAGGGTTAGAATAGTTCGCTTCGTCGTCACAATGAGATCATTCGCCCACTGCATTCTCCTTTTGGACCGTCTTGCCTCAGCGATGCGCTGGCTTTGGCGCTTGCGCGAAACATCTCCAAGCTTTTGAGGCATTTCAACAGTGGAAACTTCGGCTGCTCTGAGAAGGCCTTTAAGCGAAGGTGGGAGCCTTTATATACCATAATTATGCTTTGTTAAGAGTAAAATTTGATGACTCAATGATGTGTAGGGAACCTCGATTCTTGTTGCACGTGATAAGAGAGCACAGGTATTAGTGTAACAATCTGTTATTCCGTAATACCGCTAGGCAAAGTATTGGGCGATTTTGATGGAAACAAACTATGATGTTGGATCGAGGGTATCGGATGTTCACACACTGTGCTCCAACTTGTTTACAAACTTTGAGGGGCTTGAACTGGTACTGGTGAGAGATCGTCATGCACCCATGGCCTAGAGTTGGCAAAACTCAATTCAGGCAATTTCCAAGCTAAACTGATTCCTTCTTAGGAGTGATTGTAGATTTCACGAAGGATACCTTAGAACCACTAACATAATCATTATCAGAGTAATAGCCCATTAGTTGCGGCACTATATAATGGTGGGAATTACAAATAGCAAAAGTAGCCGCTGTTTTATATCAGCTTGAATATAGAAATGAGTTCTGTTGGCTATTGGCTCAACTTTTCAATACATGGACTGGTAGATATATACTGGTAATTTTGAAAGAATTATATGATAGCTATGCTAAATCTCTCTTACGGACCCGTCATGCTTGCGTCCAGTCATGGAGATGGGTCAAATATTAAATTACCTAGCAGATCCATGTTTCACTCCATGGGTAATTACATGTACTAGCTACATCTACAAATATTTATCTTTAAGCCACAAAAGTTTCGTTCCAACATATTGCACACGTAATCTCTGTGTTATCGCAAATAATACGGGCTAGGCTTCTCTGCACACCTATTTGTTGAGTAGACTTTGCACAATACACTATAGGCACTATATATAATGAGTTAGCACCTTCATCTTTTCATATTTGGGCTATGTTTTTAGAGCAGCTACCTTTATCATCATTTGTTCTGAAATGCCTCAAAAAAGCCAAAACCTTGCGCCTAAACGCCGAAGCCGACGCCTCATTGAGGCAAGGTCATCCCAAAAGATATCCCAGTTGGTAAGAGATTCCCTGAATGCTACCAAAAGGACGGCAAGATGTGCTATATTATCACTTCCGATGGAGATCCTCCTCGCCATAACAAGCTACCTACCAATACCATGGCGTCTATCTTTTGTGTTAACCTGCAAAGGATTTACAGCAATCGTATTCCCTAACAACACCGTACCGCGCCTCGACACGGAAGATCGGATTGATTTCCTTTCAACTTTGCAAAAAGATCTTCCAAACACATATTTTTGCTTCTGCTGTGATAACTTGCGTCCATTGAACTGTAATCTCGACTGGATAGGTCAAGATCACAGATGGACCATTGGCTACTTCGAAAATCCAACTTGGCATATGGAAAAATACAGCACTTGCCATATTCGGATGTCAGAGTTTTACTTTTGCCATATCGACGACTTCCGCATTGACTTCATGGAGGCATATTTGGTCATGAATCGCCATTTGTTTGTTGACTCTCACGGCCTCTCGCTTCAAAGCCTGGAACGCCATGCGTCATTCGAAGAGGTTTTAGAACTGGACAAATGCTACCATAGCGTCCACCAACTGGATAGATGCTGCCATAACCTTTACAAACCGGAAGCCCAGGATTGCGCGCAGCTGGAAGCCCAGGTCACCGAAAACCAAGCTCGTAAGAGGCAAAAAGAAGATGAAATTCCCTGGAGGGTTTCATTGCAATCCACTCCGAAGATCATTGATGACAAGCTTTACTTAGCCCGATTTTACACAATTGTTGGACCTCTTGTACCTTGGGAACAACTGGCAAGACTCATTGTTAGTTTTTCTCCAGCAATCTGTTGCCACTTACAATGCTCCGTGAAGTCGTTTCCGCAACTACCGGAGTGCTTGGATTACCAATCGCAGGCATATGATGACCGCAGTCTCTTAATCAGATCATGTCTACCATATAATAAGGAAGATGGGCAACCTTTTGAATTTAGCCCAGAAAGTGACTCATGCATGCTGTGCAACACAGATTACGACATTTCGCTTAACCAAGAAATAGAAAAAGGAGAGTGGAACTTTAGTCTCAGCACATATCACTGCCTTGGATCATGCCGATCTCCAGATGACAAATATTGGGACTATCTCGTTAATCACATGGATAGACGTGAGCTCGGTATACAACACTTCTTTACGAACGACCTAGAAGAGAGGGAAGAGTTGCTCCCGAAGCTGAAATCTCGTGTCCTGGAATTAGATCGTGGGGGTGTCCGGCGGAAATGGCATGAGAGCAACACGACTTCAGAAAAAGTTTGACAAAACTAGCAAATTTAGCTTGGTTTGTGAGTAGAAATTGGCAGATGGTTTGGCAGGGTGATGTTGTAGGCAGATTCGGGGAATCATTCTGTCTGTGCCTCTGAAGTTCACAGCACGCAGTGAAATAACGATAACGACGTGTTAATCTTAATAAGAGCGTGCAAACTAGCCTCTAGTTTGCGTGATTTGCATCATATGGATATAACAAGGCAATTGTTCTGCACGCCCCCCAGCCTTCGATTGCGAATATACATATGCAATGCGCATGCGCGGTCAGCAAAGAGGGTTGTATTCTTCGAGACTCGCCGTTGATTATTAAACATTCCGGCGTATCGCCAATCAACCCTAATGAGAACCCCGGAAAAGTTAAGGGTTGTTTCCCAAAATGAACGGGGTCATGCTCAAGTGGAGTCTTAATGAGCTTAATTCTGACCACTCTCACCGTGTATAGACGTGTATCTTACGCGGCGGTCCGAATGCAGTTAATCTGAGAAACTGATGTCTGGTCGATTCCACATTAAAGGTGTTTAGGACAATCGTGTAAGAAAAAAGCATAGGCTGTGGCTGCAGTAGTAAATGATACAGGGTCCTAATAATGACTAGGCTGAAGAGTTGGTAAAACTCCCATAAGTACAGAACCCGAGGGTTCTGCAGTTCGTGGGAAATGAATCCCAGATTTAACGTCCAAGATCAGCTAGATGACTTGGTCCCAACTCCTCACTAAAGCACAGATTTATGTCTCGTAATATGACCACTCCGAATATTATTTTCCGTCCCACCCGCAAGTGAAGGCTCATAACGGAGTGGTATCTTTTCTTTTGTTGGCTTTTAGTTTCGGGCTGCACACTTGACAAGACTCCTTCGACCCACAATAACACCTTGGAGGATGTCTGTGTTGGAGACTTCTGCCTTTCTTCGATATAGCTTTTGTGGGCAACTACTGTTGACCGTGGAGTAGATTCAGGCTGCATTGTAGGTAAAGTTATACTAGATGTCGGAGTAAGTCGGAATGATTAATCCGGGATGGAAATTCGGGATGGAAATCCCACATGGTAGCCGAGTTGAGTTGCGCACCAAGTTACTATAATTGTCGCTTTCGCATGGATTAGTTTCCACCAAGCTTCTAGTTAGTTTAGGGCGTATTTGTCGACGCAATCATCATGTGGTGGACCCCTACCTGCCTTGCTGCTTGTGAAGATTAGAAGGGGAATATGCATCCGAGACGGGAGGCGTTGTCTAGCTTAGAGCTAACATTGTTCTTTCACCGGCTTAGATGCATCCGCAACAGCTGCGAGGTTGCCACTGAGCTATGTTTGATTACAACTCGTTTTTTGATGGGGTTGGCAAGACTCCATGGCTGATGCTAGATTAGTTGTCTAGAGTTAATGCATCAATATAAACTAGACAAACTTCCTATAAACACCTAATCTATAACTGAACAAGAATCTGGAGGCTCCGGATTCTCCGCCCATTGCTTTCATTTACCCCTTTTAAGCACATGTGAGAAGGTTGTCTTAGTTTCATCTGTTCCATCGTATTTAAGGCATATTAAACTACTGCTCCAAGATGGTGTCAGCGATAGAGGTAAATCCCCTCAGCTAACATCTGCACATCCGGCAATGCTAATTGGAAGTCAAGTATGTCATCAAGATTTATAACCTGTTGAAGGGCGTCAACAATGTCAAAGCAAAACTAAAGCAAAAGGATGCAGACGCAATCAAACTCGGCGTCATAGCAGCCGCGGCGATCAACTTCCCTGCACTCTTTGATCCGGTTCAGACCCATCCAGGAGTTGTCGTTGTCGCCATTGCTGCGAGGTCTAGAGAGAAAGCAGAAGCACAAGTAGCGAGATACAAACTCGAGGCAGCTAAAGTGTACGACTCTTATGAAGAGGTCCTCCAGGATCCCGATGTTGATGCCGTCTACATTCCTCTTCCCAATAGTCTGCATCATAAGTGGGCACTCAAGGCTATGAGAGCCGGTAAACATATTCTCATCGAAAAGCCGATTGCTTCCAACGCAACCGAAGCCCAAGAGATCCAGGACTGCGCCAAGGAAACTGGCAAAATCGCCCTAGAAGCCTTCCACTGGCTATTTCATCCCGCTGCCCACCGAGTCAAAGAAATTGTCGAAAGCGGAAAATATGGTCACCTCACAGCTGCCTTTTCAAAAATGGTCATACCTCCCGGAGGTATATTTGCCGATGATATCAGATTCAAGTACGAGCTGGGTGGTGGAGCTTCCATGGATCTTTGTTATGTTCTCTCCTCCTCTCTGTATTATGCTTCCTCTCCCGACAATGTGAGAGGCGTCAGCTTTGAGGTCTTGTCAACCAAGCCTCAGCTCAGTAATCGCGACAAGAGAATCGATGAGAATATGGATACAACCATCGTCATACGCAATGCAGATAGTTCCAGGCCACCTGTCATGTGCACCACTGTCTGTAAAATGGTGTTGCCCAGGTATCTTGGCTTCATCCCGCAGTTGTGGGGTCTGACGCCGATGGTGGTGCTGGAGCTTGAAGAAGCCAAGATTGAATTTTCCGCCTTTTGCGCGCCGTTTATGGGACACAAAATTACTGTTACCGACAGGAGTGGCAAGAAGACCACTGAGAGTTGCTACACCAATGGGCCCATATGGGGCAAGAGGGGAGAAGCTTGGTGGACTACATATAGATATCAACTTGAAGCCTTTGTCGATCGTGTCAGGGCAGCCAAAAATCAAGAGGAATATCATGGACCCTGGGTTGAGTTGGATGAAAGTGTGAAGCTTATGGAGATAATGGACGCCGTGTATGAGAAATCGGGAATGCCAAAACGTGGAACAGAATAAAGCCCTTGGCACGAGAAGGGGGATTTTGTGGACAATTGCGATGTATGATTAATGAGCTGATACCAATTTATTTCTTCAACTGACTACGCGTATTTCTTCTCGTCGTATTCCCACAGCTCTGACGTGTCACTCTTCGGCTCTGGAGAAGACAACTAATCTACTGTCTTTGTCATGATGCATTTTGCAATTCCTACATTCGTTGCCTTGCGTATTCCAGATATCTCTACAGAGTAGTGAGCACCTTTTGATTCCAACTTCTGCCAAATTACTACAAACAAGTTGGCACCGCACGGGCATGTAGCCGACAAACAACCAGTGCACACGTACTTAGATACACTTCTATTGAGTTAGTAAATCAACCACGGCATACCTGGACATAGCCTTTCCCATTCGGTACGCTGCCTAGCTTCTAGGGCTTTCATTTCTGTCGGTGTCAATAGGCTCTTCCACGCATACATAACGGTTTGAGCGTCCAAAGTGATCAGACCACTTTGATCTCTGATATCATCACCATGCCAGTTCAGGCCCATGGCGATGAACCGGCGCTCTTCCCATATTGCAAAGCCGAGCGGACGGAAGGGCGCCATGGAAGCGAGCCAAATAAGCGCTTCCTTCGAGGTGCGTGCTTTGTTGAAGAAGCGTAGCGCCGTGAGGCTGGTTTCGTGGCGGCTAGGCTCAGGACTGGGCTGCTTTAACAAGTAACACGTCTCATCACACTCGGGCGCCGATGAGAAGACTTCTGATAGCCGCTGGGGTGCCGAGCGTACGTCCCACGAACAGTTCCTATCCAAGATCGTTTGCGGGAGATCTCTCATTCCGAATCGCCTTTGCATTCCGAGAGCTACTAGATGCCAAAGCCGTGTTTGTCCTGGTGGCCAGGCGCTCGCGCAGGGACTATCCCGCGCAATGGAGAGGAGAACAAGTTGCCAGGCGCCCCAAATAGCGCGTTGCTCTTCTACCCAGCTAATCGGAGCGGCCGCCGCTTCAAGATCGACGGCGACCAGCTCGCCTGGCGGCTGCTTCGACACAGGGTATAATCGTCTAATATGTCCAAGACGTGGCTTCAGAGCGACAAACCTTTGCAGGAGAGTGTGAAGGCAGCGGTGTGCAGCGCAGTGGACGACTTTGGCGAGTGCCAGCATCCGGAGGGTAGACTCGGCTGTTGGAGGCGAAGAAATAAACCGGGAGCGGATACAAGAGGTTTCATGTCGTACCTTTTTAACCCCCGGGTGCGTAGACCACTCGGACTCTGGCCGTTGGAGCATTTCCCAAATGTAGCCGAAGATGGTTTGGTTGTCTTCAGACAGGCTCGCGGTGGCCACTGCCTCTACGATCTCGGCTCCCAGCTTTTGGTCTGTGAGCAGAGCGGCGCAGATGGGCGACGCAACACGCAGACTATGGAGAGACGCGAGATCAGGGACATCCTTTGCAATGGCAATAAGTATTGGAAAGTGTATCTTTCTGAAGGGATCCATTGGGAATTTCTCTTCCTTTCAGGGCTTGATGAATGTCTGAAGAGGGGCGAAATAGCACAGGATGAACTTCTTATGTAAAGGAATGCTTGAACAAAGCGCAATATCACACATTTAAATGGCGGCATAGTAGTAGTACCAAGCATGGCCCTTGCAGTTCCCATAGCTCCCGATCCTATCAGATCCGTGGAAGCATCACTCAAGTTTGATGTCGGTGTACGAGCCAAGCCAATATTATATGCGGGCGAATCACAATTCGAACAAGATGACCGGTAAAATTAGGCCAAACAAGGGTTCTCAAGTATCGACATTTGGGCACCTGCCGCGATATGTCTTGCTTCTTGCCTCCTCCACCTTGTAGCTATCATGTAGAACAATTTTCGGATTTCCCCTCTTTGTTCCGCTTTACATCCTGGTAGACGCAACCTGAATAAGAGCCCAACTTGTCCTGTAATCTTCGGGCTATCTGCGTCCGAATTGCCTATCGGGCCAACCACCGCCAGCATGACGCAAACCGATTATTTCCCCGTTCCTATGCGCATATGGCAGTAAACACTCTAGGCTGCGTCATGTTATACGGCAAACAATCAGGGTAACCCACATCAAGTGGTGGCAGACCGAGATGAGTAACGACACGTCACAGCAAAGGACCTGCATTCTGAACTTGGACTCGGCCATGGATATGATAGCACAAACGGACCAGTTTTAAAAGCTTGGGTTGGCCCTTGAATACCAAATTAAGCATCGGGGGTTTTATATGAGATGGATAGTTACAGGTATGCAGGTCTATAAGCACCGATAAACGCGCCGATAAACTTTGATTGCACCACACCTACTGCATGACTGGGTGCTGCAAAGGTGACATTACGCATGCAGATAGGGCGATGGCACGGAAAAGAGTACGAACAAATGCGTTTCTATCTTCATACCATATTACATGATGTTGTACCATAGAAGAGTATGTCTTCCAGGTTCCAATAGTATATGTTATTGATGTAAGCATATGTAATAATTGATTCCTAAAGAATGCTTATCGCGCATAAACGCCTAAAAACAGCATAACAGTTAGCAACGTCCAATTACAATCCATCATGAACAACCAACAGAGCAATTTTCTTGCAGTAACGGATCTCGTTAAACCATTGGCTGCAACTATTGTTCCTGTGGGTAATTGGCGTTGCTTCGCCACGAGGCACGCAGTCTGGGGCCAATTAGGAAGATACAGTAACAAGGCTGATTTCGTCTCGCTGCCTGATTTTCGCATAAGCAATGGATGTCCCCTTAGCAGTAAAGCGGGGTGTATGATCGAGACGCCGTGCAGATATTAAAGATGAAGACACAATTCCCGGGACAATAATTACTGGTCATTTTTATTTTATGCTGCAGATAAAGGATAGTAAATGTACTATTGAGTTGCTCATTCCACAACGCAGCGTTTGGCTAAATATTAAAGATCATGATCGTTGGACACCATTTTCCCTAACAACAATGAACGGGCGTGAAGGTATTGTTCAACTATATCATGCAGCGCGCAATTCTAACATGTATATTAAAGCTAGACACAAAGGCGTGCGACTTTTAGTAGCAGCAAAGACTGGCAAAAAGGATGTTGTTGAGTTGTTGCTTGAACAGAGTGATATTGATCTTAACTGGACGGATCAGTCCGGTAACACACCACTCTCAGAAGCCGCGGCAGAAGGACATGAAGAGATTGTCAATTTGCTACTAGCCAAGGATAGCGTTGATCTACACACAGTAAATTTGCACGGAAAGACACCACTATTAAAAGCAACAGAATGAGGTCACAGAGATGTCGTTGAGCTACTGCTCGCGAAAGATAATGCGAACTTTATTACGAAGGATCCGTGCGGCAGTATGGTACTACCGGTGGCTGTGGCGAGAAGACGTAGTCCAATTGTCCAGTTGCTGGCTCAAAGGAAGGATATTGATCTAAACTCGACGGGCGTTAATGGTAACACGCTTTTACATTCGGCCATATCAAACGGTGACAGTGTCACAGCGACAATTTTAATTTCACAGCCTGCTGTTAATGTAAACATCCAAGATAACAAGGGTCGGACGCCGCTCTTGCAAGCTGCCCACTTCGGATACATGGATATTGTCCGGCTACTACTTCAAAGGAATGATATCTATGTAAAACCGGAATATCGTGTCTATCATAGCGCCCATTTGGTTGCTTTTAATTCCAGGGCATCGCTTTTATGTACAATATCGAATGGGTACCCAGACGTGATGAAACTGTTGATTTCAAAATGCGACATCTACTTGATCAAGAGCACATTCGGCAAAACACTATCGTCATACCTCGCAGAAGAGGAGAAGAACTTGGATATGATAAATATATTGCTGGAAAAGCTATGTGAAATATTCCCCGGCAGGGCTCCGCTATCATGGGCTGCGGAGGCTGGGGAGTTTGAGACAATGCGGCGACTGTCGAAGATGAGCGACAGCAATCCGAACATCAAGGACAGCGGTGGCCGAACACCGCTTTCGCGAGCTGCAGAGAATGGACATACAACAATAATATCATTAATACTAGCGGAGGATATTGTGAATCCAAATATTGAGGATAACAGCGGTCGAACGCCTCTCTCATGGGCTGCAGGGAATGGACATGGAGAAGCAGTTGCGTCTTTATTGACCAATAGCAACTCTAATGCGAACATCAAGGACAGCGGTGGTCGAACACCTCTTTCATGGGCTGCGAAGAATGGACATGCAAAAGTGATATCGTTACTACTAGCGGAGGATATCATAAATCCAAATATTAAGGATAACAGTGGTCGGACACCCCTCTCGTGGGCTGCAGGGAATGGGCATGGCGAAGCAGTTAAGTCTTTATTGACCAAGAGTAACACTAATCTAAATGCTACGGACAACGATGGTCGAACGCCACTTTCATGGGCTGCAGAGAATGGGTGTCAGATTGTGGTTAGATCACTGTTGGCCAAGGAGGCCACTGATCCAAATGTCAGAGATAAAAATGGTCGGGCACCGCTCCGGTGGGCTGTTGAGAACCAACATTATAAGGTAGTGCTGTTGCTCGCACCCAAGGACACAGGTACGCTATCTTACTGTGTACAACAAGGCATACAAAATGCTGTCGAGATGCTCTGCAACAATGGATCAAACATCGATGAGAGAAATGAGTATGGCCGAGCGCCATTGCACATCGCAGCCTCATTAGGGCATATGGATATAATGGGAGTTCTTCTTTCACATGGGGCGGATATCAATGCCCAGGATAGTTATGATACGACACCACTACAGATGGCGGTGCATGCGAAGAGTGGCCAGTGTATCAAAGAACTGCTCAAACATAACGCATGCTTGGACGGTATCGTGGTGGATGATTGGCGTGATACTTATGAGAAAGGACAAGATGATATCCTTTTGCTATCTGAATCAGCGGATGAGAAAGGCGTGGAATTTACCACTGAATTTCCTACGTTCGATGAATTATCCCAGACTACCGATATAACTAATCGACGTCTCTAGTATATAACCCCTTCCTTGTTTCCGATGAGTAACCTGACAGCTCTTAGCTCATTTGTCGAGAATTCAGATCATTCACAATGGGCGAGGGTGCCCATCATCAACTCAAACCACCCATTGGTACGAAATAAATTACACATAGAGATACCGAAGAAAACGGACGAAGGTATTTTGGATGTTTCTATCTCCCTATGGCTTTCGTTTGAACAGTACTTGCCTCCAAACACCTTGTGTACCCTTGACACCAGCGTTTACAGAATCGCGTGGAAGATGACGCGATCTACAAATTCAAGCAGTCCATGGGTTCCGATAGTGTATTTTAGCACACTTCAAAATGGCTCCATGCCAGCTGATGAGCTGGATTTGCTCAAACTGTTTATCCTGCTAATAAAAGAAAAATGGATAGCCCTATGTACGCAATATGAGAAGTATCTATCGGATAGGGTCAGTTATATTCCATCACTTCGCATTACTCATTTTTCTAACACCACATACAGCGACTTGATCAGCTGAAACACAAGGGAAGTAGCCCAGATATGATAGATATTCTCGCGAATGATGCGCGGAAACTGGCTGAGCTTCGGGACGTCTTGCAGGCTCAAGCCCGTGCGGCGGAGAAATTTGTCAAGGACTATTGTCGGCATTACCGCGTAAACCAGGATCAAAAAAGCTTACTGGGACTGTTAACAGATGAATTTGAACTCGTAATCAATAATCGGATTGGCAAGCTGGATCAGATTGTCAGAGATTTCCTGCAAATTGTATGTAAATCTCGTCTCTCTACATGATTTGAGCTTACCATCTACAGGAATTTGCTTGGGCTGCTATCAATGAAACAAGAATCTCAACTCGGCTGGGGCAAAACGTGATGCTCCTCACATATGTCAGCATATTCTACTTGCCATTAGGATTCTGTGCAGTAAGTATCCCGAGATTGCCACAGGACTGGAGCTCTGCTTTTCAAGATATTTTGCTCAACGCTATTTGCAGGCACTCTGGGCGATTCCAGATATAACGGATAGTGGTACAAGAACTCCGTTCATCATCACTTCTATAACCGTTGGCTTAATTACTCTTCTCATCACTTTTAATATGGGACATATTGCCAGCATGGTACAGCGGGTATTGCAGTACGGCAAAGATGTAGTGGGTGGAAATGACCAAAAAGAAAGTCCAGTCCATGCCAATGGTCCCAAATCTGCTTCAAATACCCGATTCGGAGATTATATGGTGGCATTGATGGCTCGGTTTACTGGAAGAAAGGCACCGGTCAAGCAACAACAGCCCAAAGCGGACGGTTACGGTGTATGTTGATCACACTCATATCCTCTTAGGTACAACAAACAGGAAACGATGATGCGAGGAGAGTTGCTATTTGCGGGTGGATCTTCGTCACCTAAAGCCATCTACTTGTAATAGCCATAACATTGCATAAGATGTGGTTCTGCCTTTTACACGTAATGAAAGGATATCTTGTTTTCTTAGTGAGCTCGTTCGATAGGCCAATCCACTTTGCACGTATTTACCAAATTCATTGAATAGTGAATGTTCTAGAGGATATCGTCCTTATGGTCTATAGCTACTCACAAGTGAGCCCCATTTTGTCTCTCAATAAACCTTAGACTCTGGTCGACAATGCATTTCAGTTGGCTGCCTCTTTCAGTAATCTCAGGTACACATATGTTACCTCCTCCTCACACGTCGGCGTCGCCGTTGATAAGGTAGTGGGACAACGAATGTGTCCATCTTCGCTTGACCAAAGATCTCTCTATTATAACATATATCAAGAATGCTAATATATAATCCCTAGAGATTCGAGTCACTAGCTGCTTTTCCCGGGATACTACTAATCCGCCGGAGGCGATCAAGTCAGTCATCGTACAGCGAATCAAAGAGCAAGCCACAAGTTGTAACGTGTACATCACATGATTAAATCCTATGACTAAACTGCAACCTCGGCAGCACCAGCTTGGATTTTTGACGGCATGTTATAGCACTTTGTAGTCCTAATACGCAATAGAGATTCGACAAAACAGCACTTGGCCATATCCAGATATAATCCATGGGCTATACGTATTATAATGTCCAGGAATACCCTCATCTACAGCGCGAAACTCTATAGTATCCTCAAGAAATGACTCTGATGAAGTCTGCCAACCTGTGCTTATCGAAACTACACAAGCTCTTAGGACAGATAACCACTTCACCATTAATGTCGAGTAAATAGGTATCAAGATTCTCTCTCACTATACTGAAGATAACTAGAGGGGTTGTAACACCGAAGCTGCCAATCAGCTTGCTCCGACCACCGATGGTAGTGATTTCAGATGGTGGTGATCCTATTGAAGGATCAGACATTGTCTCTTACCCCACCATTATTTTGAGCCTCATCCCCGCCTATCATCGGGTGTACCATGTCAAGTTGCCACTAATCTCTATGAATCAGAATCGCGAAATTAAAGTTGACATGTCAAGAAACTAGCTATATTCTAGCTGTCGCGTTATACAACCTCGCAGGATGAGTGGTGATGGTCATAGACATCGGAGGCACGGCGATCGAAACGATCCTAAGTGGACAAAATGCATAGAATGACCTCAAGTGCATACGAGACATGATGATGGATCCTAATACTAGCCTAGTCGTATCTAGTCAGAGCAGAGCCGCATTGATCAATGACTGCAGCTTTCACGAGCAGCTCTGTACCACTTTGCCAGAGCTCTCCGCATGAGATCTACCTCTGGTATAATGCATAGTTGCCTTTTCCAGCGTCAAAGGCTACTTCTTCATCACTCGAACCGGCGCTGACCGAGACATGAATAAGAGGGGTAGCGCAGACCCGCCTCTGGATTGGCCAGCCTTGTGACAGCCGTAACATTAGAGCTTATCTTGTGCAAGGTGTTTACGCAGATGTAAGCTTCGTTGTATAGTTTATCAGTAAATCTGCTCATTGTAATTGTGACTGATCAGCAGGCAAGGTGACATTTTGACCGCTCGATGTAACATGTCTCAGTTACAGATTGCTCTCGATTCCGACTTTTTATCATGCGTCACCAATGGGAACAACTTGATACTCAGCAATAGGCACATTCAAGACTAGGCTGCCATGTAGCACCAATTGGAGTTCTTCAATGGGTTGCATTAAATACTGAACAATCCGTGCCTGCTCTCTCTAGACTCACCTGTTGGTTACTCTAGGTATATAAAGCTTCCTGTTCCCTCAGTTCAGTCAGGCGGTTCTGTTCCCTTTCTATAACCACTTTTCCTAGCGCGACTAGCAGTTTTCTGACCCATCCAAACTCCGTATAATCAATCATGAAATTCACCAACACTGCGATAACGCTCCTCGCCGGCGCGGGTGTTATACTCGCCTCACCTACTGTTGAATCTGTGGACTTTGCAGCAGAGGTACAAAATCTTGCCGCGCGAGCTAATCCAGAATTTGGTAAATTTTGTGACGATTCAAAATGGACAATCGGGGAGGGGGTGAGCTCAGTTTGCTATTGGATGATTTCCCCAATGCTGACTATTACATAAAAGAAATGTAACGGCAGCAGTTGTAAGATGGGATTGATCCTAAACTAGTATGAGGGGACCTTCCTTGTAATGTTGTTTATTCTGCTAATATATTCAAATAAAGCGGTTGTAATTCGGGGAAGGTGAGAGATAGTAGAGGAGCAATACCATCACTAACTCTAACGACAATCTCAGTGTACTAAGCAGAGCGGCGGTGGGGATGGGAAGCGGTGCTGCTATAATTACGACCTTAAGAAAACTTTCTGCCCAGGTGGTTAGAAATAGTAAGTATGGTTTTG
This sequence comes from Trichoderma brevicompactum, assembly GCA_003012085.1. NCBI lineage: Eukaryota > Fungi > Ascomycota > Sordariomycetes > Hypocreales > Hypocreaceae > Trichoderma > Trichoderma brevicompactum. The sequence goes on from PXNZ01000128.1 coordinate 61,516, forward strand.
AAGCTTGCGCTGTGAGTTCAGTCACTAAGAGTAGGATAATTTACGGGCCAGCTCATAGTTGGGCATTTCACAGAGCTCAGAGGCAGAAGGGGATTCAGCATTATCTTTTAGGATATCAATTCAACTGCCTTATTTACAGACATGCTATAGTTGTGTGATTCAAACTGTATTGAAAGTAGACTTGGGTCACGCAACAGTAACTTGACAATCCATGGGGTTAGTATCTAAAGTCGGTACTGTGAAGAGTCTGGACCGATAAGAGTGAGTCGGCCATCTCACTTCTCATTTAACCTCCCAACTATAGGAGTATTCACCAAAGCTTCTAATAGCTAATAAATTTAATAAGATCATTCGAGTTAAATTACACCATAAATACAGCCTTTTGAAGATGTGGAATCACTGGAATGGCTATTATGTAACTCGGGTCACATTGCCTCTATTCTTTGTGAATAGAATACGCATCTATACCCTTTCCGTGCTGTGAACGGAGCATCTATTTTCCATTGCTTGCTGCTGTTGTCTTAAAGTGAATCCTAGATAAATAATAACTGAATTAATGCACCGATTTTCTGAAAGCGACGGTTTTATATGTTGGTGTCATGAACTTTGGCATATTCAACTACTACTGTGCGAAATACAGCCCAGCCAGCACAATATATATTCCGGTTAGTGTTGTTGTCAACATGCTACAATTCTTTTGTATTACGTAATGATTGAATTCAACCGCAGCTCTATTTCTTGTTCCCAGGTTGGAAACTGAGCCAATATTCGGTGATGTGTAAAAAGCTATACAATAACCATGCCCATAATCGCGTCATTCCCCCAAGCGTCGCTGGCCACAACGATTCTGGCCGCAGCCGTTGGGACGTATGCGGCAGTTTCTCCTCCAAATCCTGATACCGGATTGGCTCCGGCGGCTGACGATTCCTTGCGGAAGTTTAAAATTACTGGGAAACATGTAGGAAAGGTGATAATGACCCCCATGGGGCTTTTCGCATTGCATAACTCCGCCTTGGCGTATCTATATCCGAATGTGCCGTCTTTTCTTCTTGGCTATGGTCTTGTCAACGGCCTTAATATGAATCTCCTCAGGTGGTCCAAAGATACGGCCATTCCTCTAGCCCTTGTTTTGTGCGCTGGGATCCCTCTACGGCTCTACGCGTATAGGTCATTGGGGGAGAACTTTACGTTTCAACTCACTAAGCCTGACCGCTTAGTGACAAGCGGTCTCCATGGGTACGTGCAGCATCCAAGTTATACGGGTGCAGCCATCTTGGGGAGCTCTGGTGTTTTCTGGCTGCTTCGCTGTGATGGAATTATAAGCTGCTGGCTGCCGCCGTGGCTATACAAGGGAATTCGATACACGGGAGTGTTTACCTGTGCTTCTGTATTATCTGGCATTTTCGCTTGGCTGCTCTGGACACGGGTAAGAGAGGAGGAAAAGATGCTGGAGGCTTCGTTTGGAGCGGAATGGGAGAGGTGGCATGCTGCAACGCCTAGATTCTTGCCCTTTTTGTTTTAAACTAGATGCGGTGCTGCAGTGGACACTGAACTTTCAGGTGCCTTGTCCGAAGTCTGCAAGCAAGATGTGTCTGAGCAAAGGTTCCGGATCTAGCTGGCATCTTCGTACCAGAGTAATTCTACCCTTTTTTTTGTTATATTATTCGTCTTATGGAATCTTCACCAGAGGCTACATCATCTGTCGGCCTGAGCAGAAGCAACAATACATCACATAGTGGATAACATTCGAGTTGAGGAGAAGAATCCATTAATGATATGGGATAAATATTAACTGTGATGTCGTGAGAGCCTGTATTAGTAAATCAATCGTGCATAGAGCAGCTTATATATACCTGCATATTATAAGAAACAATGCCTATATACACCATGACGACTTATTAATCGCGCGTCAATAAATTCACATCACGTCAAGGCAACAATTCATACCAATGTTATATTACACTCCTTGCTTGCTTTATGCTCCATGTAAAAGTCGAATCCAGAGTTATGCATTTCAAGCAGCCCAACACGTTTGTAGTGTGATTTTTCAACATCCTCAGCCTGTAAAGCAAGCGCCACTAGGTATTGAGTCGGTTTCTTAAACACGGCTGAAGTGCAATTGCAACAAGTATATATGCAAAGAAATACAAACTCTTGTTGGGATTGAATCACCTGGTCTGGGTTGTCGAAAATGAGCTCAAATGGGCTGCGATAATGATTACGCCCTGCTGTTATTGTGGAACGTCCGCAGATTAATGTGTTAGAGCCGTCCAAGAAATCTTTGCCCTCATTTTCCTCGACAAAAGTGGCATATAAAGGCTCTCCTCGTAATGTCAATGAAGCATGTTTCAATTGCCCCGAGTCATGTGCATCAACAACAATCTCCTCGACGCTCACTTTGGGTTGGAGTTTTGAGCAGCGTGATTCAACGTGATGGCGCACATTGCCAGGATGTGCCGTCACATCAGTACCTGCCCAGCTCCATGAAGGCGCACGCCAATTTTGTGGATGGAATTTTGGAAACAGATTCTTATCCTTGTAGTCGGTAACTCGCATCCAGCACAGCTCTTGGAGTAGCCTGCTGTGCCACAGGCCACCGACGAACCTGACGCCAGCCATCTTTGACAATAGCTGCGCAACACCGTTGATAGCGACGAGTTTATCTCCTTCTTCTGATAGTCCGCACCTAGTATAGGACCTTACAAAGACTTGCCACGAAGAATACAGTAAATCGTGCCATTTGTCTTTGTCAGCAGGCTGGTATTGGAAGACGGCCTGCTTCAGCTTCTGGCTGTCTTCCAGCCAAAATGGCCGGGCTATGGGTGGAATGCTATCCGGAAACAACTCGCCGGAAGTGTTTTCCAGGCACTCCCAGAACACCTGAGAGGCGGAGAAATGCAAAACCCTGGTAGAAAGGAATCGTTCCTGCATCACCCACGCCCTCCTGTTCAGCGGACCTTGTTCCAAGTCCCTTACCCACTGGTCACGAGGGAAGATGTCGTAAATCCCGGCTGGAAACGAAGGATCTTTCGACGCACTGCTTTCGAAATCCCAAATGGTTTGTACACGTAATGGACTCTCTGCAGCAGGGTTTCTCTCGGAAAATAGACCATAGGATCCGTCAGGGGCACCGGTCGCAGCCACATTGCAAAGCGCGTACGAGTACGTATCGCACATGGCTGCTGCTTGCTCGTGCCAATCCCCCAAGTCATCTTGGAAAATACAAAGCGAATCGATCCACAGGTAGGAAACACCAAATTTGATGGTGACAGCAACTGCATCACGGAAAGTCTTGGGGAGGCAATCAGTGGAAATGCCCGCCATCAGAGAGGACTCTGTCTCTTTGGTGAGCCGCAGCGGTATTTCCTTTCCCCAGCAATGGCTCAACGTGAAATAGTCTTGGGAGGTTAATTCCTCCCTATTTCGAAGGCGCACGGTTTGGGAACTTGACCCTCCTATTTCTAGTATACGGCTTGGCAACCAACTCCGCCTGAGCCCTAATTTCCGGCGACAATTGTGGTGGTTTTCGAGGCATTCTTTGAATCTGGACTTGAGAAACACGATGGACTCATCGGACCCTGTATTTGGCGATAGGCACTGCCTCAAAGATAATTTTTCGGCATCTTTCCGGTGGCAGGTTAATATCTGAATAGCTCTACCTGCAGGGATACTCACGAGCGGTGTGCATTACGGCTAGAGAGATGTACTCGCTTTGGTTGTTGGTGTAGTGAAGTGAAAAGCGAAGCTCTAGCCAATCTTGTACGGCCATGGCAGAGGGAGACACATCGCCGTGAAGATACAGGTACCGCACTTCAAAGAGTTCTGGCGCCTCTCCAAGTGCTCTGATGAATTTTTCATGGCGTGAAGAAATTATTAAACAGATGCGGCAGGATTGGGGCTTGATTGAGATGATTGCCGCGGTGGTTAAAAATATCGAGTCTACCCTGAGTTTGTGATGTCCTTGGAATAGTCGCATGCAGGTTGCGCATAGTGGAGCTAGTGCTTGAGGTCTGGTTATTTCGCGAGAGTCGGCCATGGCCGTTATTGAATCGTCTTATAGAAGGACAGTTGGAAATAGAGGCGTTCAATCGTAAATGGTAACAGGGTGTCGTTAATTGTTATAGCTGCAAGTGCCATTCTTTTATATACCTCAACTGGCTGCCTAGATGCAGCCTTGGATACAGCCTCAAAGGCAGCCTCAAGTCACAACCCAAGCGATCCACATACAACGTAGGTACTTCAGATCAACTGAGTGCCTTGGTATCCAGCACTTCCGTTCAAGCAAAACAATGCCATCGAAAGCAACTGTCAACCATTACTGCTTAAACATAAAAGTGGGGATAAAGCTCTTTCTTTTCTCTTCAGCCAAGTTGATGGGTTACAAAAAGCAGGTTTAGGGTATTAACACGGTGTTTGGGGATGAATGGATGACGATGAGTTGTTGGTTCCAAGTACCAAAAAAGTGATCAACAAGTGCAGCGAATCCCGGCCAATCGCAAAGCCGAGTTTCGCAACTAGCCGCACTAATCTAAGCGAATCAGGGCGGTTTGAGATGCGCAGCGATGCAAAATGAAACGGCGCACGCAGTATCAGCGTCTGAGAGTGTTTGACCCCTGGACCGCTTTAGGGGACACCAAAAGATGCCTGTAAGTCGCAAACTCGAGCGTTAGCGGCACCACTGCGGGGTGGCCCAATGGCGGGGTCTTTTGCCTCAAGATGCCCCCCAAGGCTCTGGCGGCAGCCAGTTAGAAGAGGCGCCTGCTGGGTGACCTGCCGAGGTGTGATACAGCACTAAGTCAAGATAGTGGGTACTAACTTCGTATATGGAGTACAAGGACAGTACTTCGTACTTGTAGGTAGAGATGCAACACGTGCTACCTTATTTTTTGACAGAACCGCTCACCAGATTTTCGATTCCAAAGCATGACTGATATGCATTCCAAATAAACAATGCCTGCAGCACCGGGAGGATTCGATGAATGATTCCAGCTTAATGGCGGCCGACTAGTGATGTGGTCAGCTCAGCTGAGGCCCCAGTTGCCACGGCAATGCACCCGCGGAAAAATACAATCAGCATAGCATCTCACCAGTATTTTCTCTAGCTCAACGAATTACCATGTAGCACTTCAACAAAAGGGCCTTGGCGGGAGGACCTTTGCCTTGGTACTGGGTAGGTAGCATCAAAGCGTAGCCAGATGCAGGGGCGGAGAAAGATGCGCTAGGCTAGGGCTTAAAAAACAAAATTAGCAGCATTGGGAAACATCAAACATGAATTGAAAGAGAAGGAGAAAAATCATGATACAAAAAAGGGTGCTCCGTGCAGGCAAAAGAGTACGTACACCTTGCCAACCAGGCGCGAAACGCTTGCCGGTGCGATGGCCGAGCCGATATTGGGCATGAAAAAAAAAAAGAAAAAGGCTTGGCGATATGATATCTTCTGATCAATTGGCTCGAGTGTCGTGTTGCGTTGCAGGTACGAGAAGCCACAGGGAGGCTGTGCTCCAGAGTTTCCGTCGCTGTTGCGTCAGCCAGCGCTGATCTGTGGCGGTTTTTTCTTCTTCTCTAGTGCGTGTAGAAGCAGAAGAGGATCTTGGTTTAGGGGGGGCTGGGGGG